>JAVKPL010016095.1:0-138779 GCA_032173675.1 Gastrolobium villosum
AGCCCAAAGGAAAACCCAATAAGAAAAAGGGCAAAAAGAAAGGTAAGGGAGCACCCAAGGACAAAAGCGATGTTGTGTGCTTCCATTGTGGCAAATATGGCCATTGGAAAAGGAATTGTCCAGACTACCTGAAGAGTGTATAGGAGCATGTTGATGCTTCAACCTCAGGTATTCACATGATTGAGATAAATTGTTCTTATGCTAATCCGACTTCATAAGGTATTGGATACCGGTTATGGTTCTTATAATCTGCAATGTGTTGCAGGTGCTTAGAAGCCTAGAAGATTGGAGAAGAACGAGGTGGACCTCGCGCAGGTGATGAAGCAAGAGTTGCTGCTCATACTGGTGGAGATACCGACTTCATTAGCCTACGGGCACCTTATTGCATTTGAATAATTGTCTTTATGTTCCTGGCATTTCTAGAAATATTATTTCTTGTTTAGAACAAGATGGTTTTGCTTTAACTATTAAGGATGGTACATTTTCTATCATTTTGAATGATATTGTTTTGGTACGCTTCTTTAATTAATGGCTTGTATGTTTTAGAAATGGGAACTAAAGTGCCCACCTCAGAGGTATGGGTTTGTGATTGAGAATCAGCAAACTGTTGAGGATGATGAACCAAGTAACTACGAGGAGGCGGTCAAAGATGTTGACTCCTCTAGATGGCTTGAAGCCATGGAATCTGAAATGGATTCGATGTATCAGAACAAGGTATGGACCTTGGTTCCTAAACTGCAAGGAATAGTTCCTATCGGAAATAAATGGGTCTTTAAAAGAAAGACTGATGCAGATGGCAACGTTCAGACCTACAAAGCTAGGTTGGTGGAGAAGGGTATCGTCAAAGACAAGGAGTTGACTATGATGAAACTTTCTCACCAGTTGCCATGATCAAATCTATTAGGATCATGCTTGCAATAGCATAGAGGTGGCAATTTGGGTTGACCCGCCCCGCCACCAACCCTCCAAAAACGGGGCGGGGCGGGTTGACCCGCCAAAAAATATGGGTTGGAAAAATGAACCCACCCTGTTTTATGGTGGGTTGGCGGGTCAACCCACCAATTAAAAAAAATTAATCAAAATTCAAAAAATAAATTATATTTTATGAATTTTTCTAATATTATTTTATTTTATTTCACACTTCTCTATATTTTTTTAGTCTCAATCTTAAATATATACTAATATTTGTCAAACATTATTTAGGAACTTACATATAGATAATATTTGTCATGAATAAAATTATTATTCTTTAATTTTTCTAAGAAGTACTAAGATAAAAAAAAATTGGATATCACAAAAAATTAAGGAATAATGAAATACTACCTAATTGTAAAAAAATAAAAAAATTATAACGCGGCGGGTTGAACCCATTTCGACCCACTTCTAGGCGGGGCGGGTTGAGATGGGTTGGTGGGTTGAAAGTCTCAACCCAACCCGCCCCGTTTTGGTGGGTTGACCCGCCGGGCTCAACCCATATTGCCACCTCTACAATAGCAGCATACCACGACTATGAAATTTGGCAAATGGATGTCAAAACCGCCTTCTTGAATGGGTTCTTGAAGGAGGAAGTGTACATGACACAACCTTAAGGCTTTGAAATCAAAGATCAGGAGCATATGGTATGCAAACTACAAAGGTCAATATATGGGCTAAAGCATCAAGGAGTTGAAATATACGTTTTGATGAAGTCGTTAAGAGTAACGGTTTTATCAAGAACGAGGATGAACCTTGTGTTTAAAGGAAGGTTAGTGGGAGTAATGTCGTCTTCCTAGTGCTTTATGTAGATGACATATTGCTAATAGGAAATGACATCCCCACATTCAAAATAACGAAAGAGTGGCTTTCAAATAACTTCACCATGAAGGATTTGGGAGAGGCAGCCTTTATACTTGGTATAAAGATCTATAGAGATAGATCCAATAGGCTGCTGGGTTTATCTCAATCCACGTACGTTGACAAGATGCTAAAGAGGTTTAGCATGGAAGGGTCGAAAATGGGTTTTCTTCCTGTCAGTCATGGGGTACACCTATCAAGGGCTATATGTCCTAAGTCACAGCCTGAGAAGGATCACATGAGTGGAATTCCATACGCTTCGGCTATTGGATCCATCATGTATGCCATGATAGTACGAGACCAGATGCCTCCTATGCTTTAAGCATTACGAGCAGATACCAGTCAGTCAAAACCATCCTTAAATACTTAAGAAGAACTAAGGATGCGTTTTTGGTCCATGGTGGGGTTAATGAGCTAACAGTGAAAGGGTTCACTGAAGCCAGCTTTCAAAGTGACAAAGATGACTGTAAGTCACAATCAGTGTTCGTATTCACCTTAAATGGTGGGGCAGTATATTGGAAGAGTTCCAAGCAGGATACTAAAGCAGATTTGACGACAGAAGCTGAATACATAGCTGCTTCAGAAGCGGCTTAGGAGGCCGTTTGGACCAAGGAAGTTCATTTATGAACTAAGGGTGGTTCCAAGCGTGGATGAGCCCATACAGTTGCTTTGCGACAACACTGGAGCCATTACGCAGTCAATGGAACCTAGGTCTCATCAAAGATCTAAACACGTGCTCCACAAATATAACCTGATTAGAGTAATCAATGATAGAATGGATGTAAAGATGGATTATATTCCCACAGATGATAACCTAGCCAATTCTCTGACAAAGGCTGTTTCTCAGAGAAAACATAATAGTGATTATCAGGCTTTAGGTATACGACTTAGGTTTGATTGGCTCTAGGCCAAGTGGGAGCTTGTTAGTATATGGGTGTCCTAGAGACAATCTTTTGATTAAATAAAGGACACTAGATGTAGAACTTTGTTTGTCGCAAATAAATGAAAGCACTATTTATTCAGTTTCATATTGTGTCTCGATATTATTGTTAATATTATATGAACGAACTGGATAAATCCCTTGGAATAGAACATGTATCTCTTGAGTATCTTTGATGAGATCACGATCATGAGGATTCAATGATATCGCATTTATATTCCTAATTATATGTTCATAGTCTAGAGACACTGAGTATGGGGATCAGTGATCTCGTGTAAGACTAGTACGACTTATTTACTTGTATATGGATACAAGGTAAAGACCTCATGAGCTACAGATATGGAGATATCTTAGCTAAAGTCGTGGGTGGACCTATAAGAGTATATCTCGCACTGAACAGACCCAAAAAGAGACTCTATGAGGAAATCTCACAGATAGTGTCATTAGAGTAATCTCTTTATATTTGGGTATGTCTTTTCCTTAGACCAGAAGTTATTACCTAGACTGTGTTTGCGTGTTCCTTTTGATTGTATGCCTTGTCTGCCTGAAACATGGAGACTCATAGGTATACTGTTGGGCGTGTCCAGAAGGGCACAGGGCTAGGGTGATAAGCTGAAGGAATTCATCAAATCTCTATGAGAGATTAGGTTATCTGTAAACCGGAGAAATCGGGATGACATTTGCAGGGACTCGGGAATCTATGCATAGTAAAAAAGATCATGAGATGATCTGCCTTTAGAGTCAGTAAGTTGAAGATTCCCTATTTCGAATAAAGCTTACCCTAAACCGCAGGCGTTGATACATTTCCTTACCCTAGGTTGATGGGAAGATAACCGAGACGAAGGGAAATACATACGACAACAAAATATGTGCAATAGGATGATCAAGTCATTAATCTGACTAGTTCTGGGGCAACAAAGTATTACTAGTGCTCTGTGTTGTCATTAATTGGGTTGTGGGCTTGTTGGGCCCAAGCCCAGTTATGTCAGAAGCTAAGTTGGACCTAATGGGTCACACACTAACACCTTATAGTCATGATGAACTAGCTTTAAAGGTATTGGGCCTAATAATGGTTGTTAGCCCAAGAAACTGTTTGGAAGCCCACCTAAATGGGTGGAGGGTGCATGGAGCTCAGTAATGGGCTTGGATAGTCCAAGCCATTACTAATTAATTTAATTAGTTAAATTATAATCAAACATTTGAATTTCGAATTTTGAATTTGAAATTTGAAATTTGAATTAGGAATTTGAATTTTGAATTTGAAATTGGAAATTTGAATTTTGAAATTTGAATTTGGAATTTGAATTTTGAAATTCGAATTTTGAATTTGAAATTTTGAATTTTGAATTTGAATGTTTGAACATTTGAATTCAAGTGTTTGAATTCGAATTTGAATTGGCTATGAAAAGTTGTTTCATAACAAAAGGATAAGATGAGATCTTTTGGAATATTCCCTGCAACAAGAAAAAAGATATTTGATCTTATCCAATGATGAAGTGGTGCGCAAATTTGAATTCAAAGTGAGTGTCATTTTGTCATCTAAATGTACTACTATTCTGATTTGGTTGGTTAAGAGAATCAGTGAGTTAGTTGATTCAAAATTTGAATGCAACTACTCAATGTATATGGACTCAAAATAGGACAAAATGGGGTGCATAATATGGTTGTTCATATGATGATAATTAGGTCAGAATTTTGAAAGGATAATGACCTAATCTTATAAGGATTCAAATGCAAGGCGGTTAGCAATTTTGAATTGCAAACAAATCCTTGATTCCCTCCAACCATGCACATATTTGGTGGGATTTTCAAGTAAGAAAATCTTATCTTTCCATCCTACATTGTGCGCACAAAGGGTTCTATTATTCACCTTAGGGTTTTTCTCAAAACCTAGCCTACACTCCTTCATCTCATGCACCATTCTGTAGGGTAGTACACTACACCTTTCCAAACAGAATACCTAGCCTCCACCTTCACCACTTGTGCGCATAACAAGCCTCACTGTGGTGTTCATCTGGTGGCTTTCAAGAAGGCATTCTTGCATCATAGACGAACGGTGGTGTGGATCACCATTAGAGGGTTTGAACCCTTCAAGCCTGACAATTGATCTCCCTGACTGATCAGGTAAAAAACAAGGTAACATCATGCTGTCTTAAAGCATGAACCCATGTGTGTATGTATGTTTGCGCAGTAAAAATTTTGTTTTTACACCTTACATGCATCGGCCTTCAAAGGCCAGTTTACTTTCAAGTGGTATCAGAGCCGGGTTACTTTAACATCGGCGGGTGATGGTACCTCGTTTGTGAAAAGAGTTTTTTCATGGTCAAAATCTTTAAAGGGTTAAAGTTTAAATTCTGCATATGGATTTTGAATCACAAATCCTTTAAGGTGTTAAAGTTTTTATTTTTATGAACATGTAAATTTGATTTTGTGTTCATAAAACATTATGCATCATGGTTTAGTTTCTTTTTCTTTATGAAAGTCTTAAAAGGAACACCCTTTTTGAAAGGGTAGATTAGGCCATGGAGGGTACTAAGAGTACCTTGAATGTTTTCTTATTTTTCTCCATGAATTGTGTCATGTTTATATGCATGAAATTTTGTGACGAAATTTATCATATAGTCTACTATATGGTTCGGCCATAAAGGGGTTTGTGGCTACATGCATGATTTAATTTTGTTTTCTTTAAGAAAGAATTAACAAAATTTGTATTAAAATTGTTTTTAAATTCGGCCAACTAGAGAAATTTAAGAATATGAATCTTGCATTTACCAAATGATCCCCGCTTCTTACTCAGGATTGATTTAAAATACTCATTTAAATAAATACTTAGATAATTTATCATCTAAAAATATTAAATAGCTAACCCTCAACTCCGTGCAAGATTAATCCTTTAACCCTAATTCCTTGCAATGTTCCTCATGGATTTAAGCACTGAACATGATAAATTAAGCATCTGCAATAATATATACGTCTATTCCTAGCACGCATACAAATTGTTATCCTACTCCCTTTCAAGATCAAAACCTCAATATTCCTATCTAGGGTTCTAATCCTCAGACTACCATCAACTATCAGATTGATCAGTTCTAACAAAGAAGATAGAAATTACGCACAGAGTAGAAATAAAGATAAATATATTAATGAGTAAATATAAATCAATCAGTTGTAACAAGGGTTCACATAGGGTTTGTGACCCTAACTACAATAAAAAGAATTAGCCAGCTATAGACATAGCTAACATAAAATTATAAAAGATAAAGAATTCAAAATAAAATTACTATGAGAAAACGAAGAATGATCCTCTGCTCTTCTTCTCTCTCCAGAATCCTTTTTTTGCTCTGTCGTCCAAAAGTCTCTTCCAAAAGAACCCTCGCAGCATCCTTTTAAATTCGAAATTGCTTCCACAATGAAGTCCACGCGGGTAGCGCCACAATAGAGACTGAGTAAAATAGCGTCACGTGATACTCTATTCATCTTATAGTGTCACAATAAAGTAGAAAATTCTTTAGATGAATGTAGGGGTCTTCTATGCTTCGTCCGACGAACTGATCTTTGTGAATTAGATGCAGCAGTGCTGGCTTGACCTCAAAATTTTTAGCATCCACGTTTGGTCTAACAATGCTCGCTGTCTGCGGAACTTTAGTTGGAGACATGTAACCTCCCAAGGTTCTTAGAGGATTCTGAATTCTATTGTTGTCCGCCATGGTCTCTTCCTTTGGTTCATTCGAGCTTGAAGCTTCTTTTTTTTTCTCTCTCTTTTGCGTTATTTCTGAGTTTTCTAGCTGTCTTTTCTATCTTAGGATCAAACTGCAAGAATCGTGGATCAACAGTACCTCACATAAACAGAGGATAAAGAAATTAAGCAAATGCAGAAATACGAATTATTCAGAAAATTTGTGCAGGAAACAAGAAAATTATCAACATCAACATCACCTTTATCCCAAATTAATTGGGGTCGGTGGTAGATGAACCCACATGAGAGATATAAAAATGTTGAAAAAAAATAAATAAATAAATAAATAAATAATAAATAAAAAAATATATATATATATGTATATATAAATAAATAAAAATAAGAATAAAAAAAAATTAAAAAAAAATAAAAAAATAAAAAAATAATAAAAAAATAAAAAAAAATAAAATAAAAAAAATAAATAAAAAAAATAATAATAGTAATAATAATAAAAATATATATATATATATATATATGAATATATAAATAAATAAAAGTGAAAAAGAAAGGGACAAGAAGAAGTGGGGGAAATGCAGATTAAGCAGAAAATGCAGATTAAGCAGAAAATTAATGCTTAAGTTGCAGAAAATTAAAAGCGTTCAATCTAAACATGTTTTAGTTACTTCTAATGTTGAAGGATCCAATCCACGATAACGACACCAAAAACTTATTGCGACTCGGAAAGTGCACCATTCGTTAAGTAATAAAGTGTATCGGAGTATGAGATCGTTCCCACGAGGATTGGTTTCAAACATTAGTTCGCTAATCGCGACATAGTTGGACAACCAAGATTGAGATGAAGAGAATTTAAATAAAGAACTATCATTAACATGCAAATTCAGAATTAAAAATAATTGAAAAGATGATTAGTTTAAAGATCTAGAACGAGCGTAGTTAGGGTTTCGACTTTCCTCAATTTTCTCTTTATGCTATAAATTAAATAGTCAAGGATCTGCTCCTAATATAATGCCAATCAATTCTTTCTAAATTAATTAAGGCTCAATTCCTTGTTACACTAATTCTATGTAATGTTGAAAGAATCCTAATCCCTCGGTTGTTCATCAAGAAAACATCCATTAAAATCAAGAATTTAAAGATTGTGCAATTGCCCTATGTCTATCCCTAGATCACGATGGTGGTGGAGGTGGTGGTCGTGATGAGATGTTGGTGGTGGTGGTTCAGAGTGATTGAGAGAGACAAATGTTTGTCATTTTGTGCCTGAGAACAAAAAAATTAAAAATTTATTTATTTATTTTCCAGTTTCCCAACACACAAATTGAACCAGTTCATTCTCGGGAACAAACAAATAAACTAGTTTTGTTAAACTATTTCTATATCCATTTCTATTCCCGATAATAAAAATTAAAAAAAACGTTATCATAAACACTCTTTACGTTTTATGTTTATACTATCTATTTTCGTTTACACGTAGAAATTCGAATTGATGGGTCAGCTGGAGCATATTTTTAAAACTATATAAATATGTACTTCTTAATTAAAGGAAAAAAAATGGAGACAAGAATAATCATAAAAAGGTAAGTAAAATTAGTCTATATATTTTCACAAAAAAAAATAGTCTATATATATTTTTTGTATGTCAAAATTAGTCTATATTTAATAAATAATGTAGGCAAAAAAAATTAATTTAGTTTTTTAAATAATTTTTTTTGAATTTATGGCAGTTTTGAAAATAATTACATATTTATTGCATAATATCACACCCAATTTGGGCATCACCAATCACGCCCAATTTGGGCGTCACTCAAGAGACAATTACGCCTAATTTAGGCGTCACTCCTCGGGTGTTGACACGTGTCACATTTTTTTTCCCAAAAAAAATAATAATAACAATTTAATCGTAAAACTTCTAAAGGCCATAATCTTGACTCGTGTATCCGAATCATGTAATTTTTTTGATTCCATATAACTTTTCGTGATCTATATAACGAGACCTCATTTGACATATTTTATATCTCACAAATATAATTTGAATTTGCAACAATAATACTTTAACTTATAATCGTTAGATTGTGAACCAATAAGTTAATAATTAATAATTAATTAATAAGTGTGACCCAATAAATTATAATCGTTAGATTGACAAAAATTAACGGTTAAGATTTAGTAGTAACAAGTAATAAGAAAAAAGTAGTAATTATAACATTTCTCTTATTTATTTCTATAATAGCGGGAGACAATGTAGTTTAATATAAAAGAAAAAGAAAAATAATATGACAATAACATGCCCCAAACAATACGATAATATAATTTATAAAGAAAATTATATTTGATTAAACTCACAAAACCTAATAGTGTGTTAAATTATTAAAAAAATAAATAAGAGAACATAATAAAAATAGTAAAAAGATTAGTAAAATTGATAAGTAATATAATTTGTATGAATCATTAAATATAAATAGAATAATAATGAAGGTAAGAGTTCTTATTTTCATATCGGTATAAATTGCCATCAATAATTTCAGACCACGAATAATAACCCATAAGCTTGTAGCTTATGAATGTTTTTCAAAAACAATATGCTTCTTCCCTAAAGATTTAGAATATTTATTTAATTATTTCTTTATAAGTACAGATTTTTCTAATTGATTTTTGAGTTTAAATCATAAATCAAATCTTTATTTTCCTTATTAATAATATTTTTTATTTTTATTTTTAATTTAAATCACAATCCAAATTTTTTTTATAATAAAAATAATTTTTTTAATTTAAATCACAAATCAAATGTTTATTTATTTTTTATATTAAATCACAAACCCAGAACTTAGAGGCTTCTGGGTTTAACCGCTCTTATAATACCATTCTTACAAATTTAAATTGTGATGGTGAGAAATAAAATATGTCAAATGAGATGTCATTAGGTAGATCTCGAAAAGTTATGTGGAATTAAAAAATGAATTACCTGATTTGGATATCCGAGTCAAAAGTTATAGCCTTAAGAAGTTTTACGATTAAATTTTTAATTTTTAATTTTTTGGAAAAAATCACGTGTCAACACCTGAGGAGTGACGCCTAAATTAGGAACCGATACGACACTCCGACACGCGACACATGACACATGACACGACACGACACTCTGATACGACACGCGACACATGACACGACATCTCACTAATAAGCTATGTAGCACCGATACGACACGCGACACATGACACAACACGACACGACACTCCGACACGTCAATCCTAAAAATGTATGAATTTCGACATGTTGAGACACGTTTTAATATTAAATAAATTTTTAATTTATATAGTGTATATTTCATTTAATATTTAATAATTTAACAAAAATATGAAACTAAATTAATAATACCCATCAACACGTTATAAAGATGGAAACCTTAATAAAAAAATAAAAACTGTGATGAGAGAGATGTAATATCAGATAGAGAGAACAAATCATATTAGAGAGAGATCAGAGAGAATGAGATACAACAAGAGCGTAATAGGAATTGACAACAATGATGCTTAGATGATCTTAAGGGGAGAAAAGACAAAATAAAAAAATTGATATGATCATGTGGAAGCTTTATTAATATATTTTAATTTATTTCAAAAAAAATAAAAAAATTTAAAAAAATAAAAAAATTACGAAAATGCCATTTGACCGTGTCGGACACGGTCAAACTCGCGTGTCGGAATGGTCAACGTGTCGGAAAAAGTAAACCGCGTGTCCGACACCGTGTCGGAGCGTGTCGCCGTGTCGGAGCGTGTTGGACCCGACTCTTCCTGTTTTTATAAGTGTCCGTGCTTCCTAGCCAATAAAAGCATTACATGTCAGCTAAAATTCTCTTTTCTCTGTTAAATTGGGCGTGATTGGTGACACCTAAATTGGACATAATATTATGCAATAAATATATAATTATTTTCAAAACTGCCACAAATTCCTAATTTTTCTATGAGGAAGGTTATAGTTATAACTTTTTTTTACGACCTCTTACAACCATACCTTATTACCGTTGATTTCCGCCAATCAACGGTTATCATTTTTTATGAATTAATAATTAATTAATGAATTTAATTTGTTAAAATGATAACCGTTGATTGGCGGAAATCAACGGTATTAAGGTATGATTATAGGAGGTTTTAAAAAAAATTTATAACTATAACATTGCCATCTTTTTATTTTAAAAACAATAAATTAATTGTTTTTCCAAAAGATGCTCTAGTCTTTAATAGTCGTAGTAATGAAAAATTAGCATGTACTCAATTAAAACGTAAGTATTAGGCCAATCTTTTAACCAAATTCCCGAAACGTCCCTCCTCGACACCCAAGCAAATACTCTTTAACATCCTCGGTTTCACTTCTTCACATCCCTCACTCTCTCTCACTCTGAATTCTCTATCTTGTGCATTCCTGTAAGCTTGCTTTATCGCTGCTTCAGCTTTTCTTCCTTCGATTCTTCAATTGGAACCTTCAACGATGACTCTCATGACTCCTCCGCCATTAAATGTAATCGCCAATTCTCTCTCTCTCTCTCTCTCTCTCTCTCTTCCTTTTCGTTCTGCTTCAATCCAATTCAATTCAACTTAATATACGATTTTTGTTTTTTTGTTTTTTTTCCCGTTTTGCAGTTCTTTTTTGCCCTTTTTTTATTGGACGGTAACTAGGGTTTTTGATTTTCGGATCCATGTTTTCTGATGTTTGCTTTTTGTTTGTGCAGCAGCATCAGGAGGACGATGAGATGCTGGTTCCCAACTCCGACTTCGCTGAAGGCCCTAAACCCATGGAAGGTAATTGCTTTCAGTTTTTATTTATTTATTTTGTTTTGTGTTTCTATGCTGCCTGTTGTTCGAGAGCTCAGTGGATGGGTGTGCGGAATGGCATCGTAACAATTGTGTATATATATATATATATATATATATATATATATGTAGTTTTTTTTGTTTGTTTGTTTGTTTGTTTTTTTTTTTTTTTCCTTTACATTGGTTTTAGCAGGTGTTGGGTAGGTTAGGGGATAGGTGGAGGATTGAACCCTAATTTTAGAGACTAGGGTTAGTGCCGATTGAGGTACAAGCTTGTTGTGTGAGGGAAAGTGTTTATGTTGACAAAGGTTAGTATGAGTATATAGGGCTGGGTTGAATGAATGCAATACAAATTCAAGCAGTGGTGAATGGTGACGTTCTTGTCATTTTTGTTTTTTGTTTTTTATTTTTTGGTGGTCTTAATGCTGCATGTTGTCAAGAAGCATCAAAGTTGCTATGTTATTGGCGTTTAATGCTGCATGTACTTTATTTATTTTTTTTGGTAAATTTTGATTGGGAAAGATGGGTAATTTGAATTTTGAGATTATTTATTGCCATGTCGAGTTGTTGTGGACTTTCCCGGGGTGGGGTGCAGGGTTGTTTTGAGTTTTTTTTTTTTTTTTTTTTGAAATTTATCATATTTAACCATGTTTCCATTTTTGATAACTGGCACAACTGAGTAATGGTTATACTTATTTTTATTGTTTTATTTCCTTTTCCTTTTTGTTGGTAGCCCAAGCAGAAAACATGAGTACAGTGGATGCTATGGCAGTGGATGATCCACCAACTGCAAGGTTCACATGGACCATAGACAATTTTTCAAGTCTTACGAAAAAACTCTATTCCGACACTTTCAGTGTTGGTGGCTACAAATGGTATGACCATTTTTGCTGCTGTACTTTAGTGTCTAGTTATTACGTGTATATATGGGTGCTAAAATATGTTTTGACTCTTGGTGCTGACTGAAATTAATTGAAATGAGCAGGCGGATACTTATTTTTCCAAAGGGGAACAATGCCGACCATATGTCAATGTATGTAGATGTTGCAGATTCGGCAACCTTGCCTTATGGTTGGAGTAGATATGCCCAGTTCAGCTTGACTGTTGTTAATCAAATTCATTGTAAATATTCAATCAGAAAAGGTAATCTCTCTGCAACTGCTGTTCATTGGAAGATATTCTCTATATCACGTGGAATAAGTTACAGAGGAATAAAATTTCTCTCTCTTTTGTTTGTGTAATTTCCATTATTCTCCTCTCTCTCTCTCTCTCTCTCTCTCTCGCATTCAAACGAACTCCCAACTAACAAGATGATCACTTTTCAAATCTTCAGCCCCTAACCAAAGGAGGTCCCTCATGGTTAGGGGTTGAAGAATTGAAAAGAGATCATCTTGTTAGTTGGGAGTTGTGTGGAGACCTAACAATGAAAGGGGATTAGGTCTTGGCTATTTGATGTCTAAAAATATGGCTTTGGTGGATGCTTCATTTTGGCACCAGCTTATTTGGGGTTAACTATTTTAGATTGGAATAGATGGGATGTCTATCGGGAGATTTTTTCTATTCATTGTGGCTTGTTCTGTTATAAATCACTCTTTCGGTCTCTCAAGTCCTTAATGGACAAAGGTTGCTTCTTGGCAAATTCTTTCCTGGCAAATTCCTTCCTGTAAGCTTAAATCCTTTGTTTGGACATCAGTTCTGCTGCAGATTTTAGACCTCATGTCAAGGTTGTCAAGATCGAGATCTTACTTAAGATTGAGGGGATAAAAAAATTGTAAATCGTAAGATCGACACGGATTGTAAGATCTTACCTTTTAATTTTAATTATAAAAAATTATATATATATATATATATATATATATATATATATATATATATAAAGTATTAAGCAAAATCGGCCTCAAACACAATGAGATTATTTCAATTTCAATGTAATCCTATTAAAAATAAGAAAATATAGGAGCAATATGTAAATATATTATTTAATACAGTGGCACCATTTATTTTGTTTCTCTGCAAACATAGAAATATGTGTATTTCGTAAATAGATTATTTAAAAAAATTAAGCAAACAAGACCTGAGGTCCATGACAGTCAACAGAAACGTGCAGAATAATAATTTAATATTCAAGCAAACTAAAAGATAGAAAGTGCACAGCTCAGACAACATTTTGAAGACTAAGAAATGCAATCGCAGAAGCTAAATGCATAAGAGGACAAGGTGAGTCCCAAACCCAGACCTGTTGCAGTTGGAGAAGGAGATCAAGAGGTGAAGCCTTAAAGGCCGATTTGTGAGAGAGATTGTGGAGAAGGCAGTCGCGGGTTAGATTGATGTGAAAAATGGAGTTAGGTTCATGAATTAGGATGCTTTGTGATTTAGGTCGTTGGTAATTTTTAGGATCTTGGGTTTCATTTCTGGATCTGGGCTTTTTTCATAATCGTTAGAACGGTGGGATCGAATCCTAAACCCTAAACGATCCCACCGATTTTTTGTTTTTTTATTGTTGATCTTGTACGATCTGAAAGTATTTGTGATCTCATTTATGATCTGGCGCGTTGGCAGTAGAAATATCATAGGATGGTATGATCCTATGATTTTTCACGTGATCTTGATAACATTGCTCATATCACCCTTTCCCCTAAAATGTGTGTTATCTGCAAGCAAAGTTCAGAAATGACACAAAAATACAACTTTTTTTTGTGCTTTGCTAGGAGGCACCTTTTTCTTTGGAGTAACCTTTTTGTCATTTTCAAAGATAGCTAAATGTGACCATCTAAGTATAGTTATCAAATGCAAGTAGCGGCCTATAGTGGCCTACCAAAATGCTATAGCGGGTAGTGGTATAGCGCAACTGTGAAGTCTTATGCATGAACCTATTATGTAGATATACTGCACTTATAAATGCTCAAAAATGAAGACAACTATCATTCCAAAAAACAATTAAAGGAACATAAAGGTAGCAAGAAAACTTCATTGAAGTCTTCTAAATACGGTCATTGTAAGGATCTAAATACTGTCAATTACAACATTCCATATTCAAATTCAAATTCTGAAAAGAAACTAATCAGAATCTTCATTTCCACCATCTCCAAAATCCCCTTCACCATTGCTTTCACTAGTAGAAACATTGTAGAGCTGTTCTAGGGTTATGTTTTGAGCTACTCTTTGGTGTTTTGTCTTTGGCTGTTTCGAGGGTGTAGCCATCCCCGTAGGGATTGTAAAGCCTGCTGTATTCCTAGTTTCCTCTTTAACTTTTGTTTTGTTCTAGTTTTTCCTTTCAGCACTTGAGGATATCTGATTGTCTCACTTATTGTCATAATGTAATATAATATCATTATCTTAAATGAATTTTACTAATTAAAATATAATTTATATTCTTAGACTTCGTTCTTCTTAGAACTACTCATTCAATAATCAATCCATCAAATTGGTGGTTAACAATTTCATTTTGAAAGCTTTTGGAAAGTATCTTTTGTTTCTGGAATACTTCGTATGCCTCCCATTTAGGGACTATATATGTACTTCTAATATGATTAGAATTTGATTTGTATTTTCATTAATTTCTTAGTTTCCTTATTTTCTAATTTACCTAATATTATAGATTGTAAATTCCTAGTTTCCTATTATTAGAGATTGTAATCATGCATAAATAAAAGGTGCTATTGAGCATTTCCAAAAACAACTCGCAAATCCCTTTTGTACCTGGGGATTGTAAACAGGCAATCAGAATCATTTTTCTTTTATTTGTTACCGTAACATGAAGGTATATTAATCTTTATTACACGTTATAATTTATTTGCTTCAGTTTGGTATCTTTAGGGATGGTTTAACCATTCGATTATTGATACATGAAGTCAATGTTGAGTGGAATCAAATTTATTTTGTTCTTGGTGTATCTAGTATTAACATCTATATGTATCCATCGGCATCAATAAAGGAAAACCATAGTTTTCAATCTTGGATAGTGGAGCAGAGTGGTCGATTCCAAAAACATTATAGTGGGATAGTGGATCACATGGTGGCTGCTATACCAGAAGTAGCAATACCAGATAAATAATTTACACTACACATATTTAATGCTCCAAAATAAAAAGATTACCCAAAATTGAAGACATTCATAATTAATAATAAAAAAATCATAGCCTTAAACACACATTCATCATCAGTCTAAGGCACAATTAACAAGTTAATAATATGAAAAGTCAGGCCGCATAAGAAAAAAAAGGAAGATGATGGAATTGATTGTAAAAAGCAAAACTCATTGGATCAAAATTAGTGGTTTGTGAAATGTGAAGTCTACAACACAAAAAACAAGAACAAATACCTGCGGCAGAGGGTGTGAATCAGAAGTCAGAACAATGTAGAACAGATCATAGGATCCTGCGATTTTTTTTTCACCATGGATGCGCCAACTAGGTTGAGAATTGTGAATGAATAAGATCTCATAGGATTGTCGAGCAAAATAGTAAAAACGGTGGGATTGTGTGATCTTTCTGTTCCAGATGATTTTTTAAAATGTCCATCCGTCTGATAAAAGAGTGAAGTGAGCGAGAGAAAAGGAGGACCGGAATGGAACTTGCTGGCAGAGGGGGAGCTCTGGCCTAATCGCAATGGCGCTGGTCATTGTCAAGAGTGGTGCCATTCTCACTTTTGATGCATCATGAGTTGACAGGGATGAAACAGTCACTGTCATTGACCAAATCGGCAGTGAAGAGGACAATCACTCATGATTGTTGCAAGATGTTGTATTCCTTTGGCTGCAAGTGAAGTTTGACCATTAAAGAAGAGAGAGAATAGTTTTTTTTTTTTACTTGCAAATAACTCAGCATATTAATTTTTTCTCGATTACTTCGAGTATCCTGTGCACATGTTTCTACTTCACTAATTTTCTTTTTCTTTTTTCCGATTATTAAATTTGTAGTTTTGTTTTCAACTATTTTCATTTTTTCTATTATTTAAATTTTCTGTTTAAAACTTGGTAAATTATCATTTATAATTTGAAGTTCGTAGTTAAATTTTAATAATGATTTAAATGTTAGTTTTTTGTTTATGTTAATTTCTATATATATATATATATATGTATGTATGTTGTATATTGTAAGTATAATTTTATATTTTAAGTAATATCTACTTTCTTTTGTACTCTTGTTTCTGTGTTTTGGTCCTCCTCTTTCGGTTCTTTTCTTCTCTTTTCTTTTATTGAGAAAACTAATTTGATTGCTTTTTCTTATGTAGAAACACAGCACCACTTCAATGCTCGTGAGAGTGATTGGGGCTTCACTAATTTCATGCCGCTTGCTGAATTGTATGATCCTAGTAGAGGTTATCTTGTGAATGATACATGCATAGTTGAGGCTGATGTTGCTGTACGAAAAGTTCTTGATTACTGGTCACTTGACTCAAAAAAGGAAACTGGTTATGTCGGACTAAAAAACCAAGGAGCTACTTGTTACATGAATTCTCTTCTTCAGACATTGTACCACATTCCTTATTTCAGAAAGGTTAGCGAGTATCATATAACTTTGTAAGCTCTTAGTTTTTCAAGAAGGAAGTGCCTCATGTATAATATTGTTTGTTCAGGCTGTGTACCATATGCCTACGACTGAAAATGATATGCCGTCAGGGAGCATCCCTCTGGCATTACAGAGTTTGTTTTACAAGTTGCAGTATAGTGACACTAGTGTAGCAACGAAAGAGTTAACCAAGTCTTTTGGATGGGATACATATGATTCATTCATGCAGCATGATGTCCAAGAACTGAATAGAGTTCTTTGTGAAAAGCTAGAAGACAAGATGAAGGTATCAAAATTTTCATGGTAGCTTCTTATAGTTTTTTTGTCTAAATAAAGTAGCTTCTAAACTAGATACTTGTGTATTTATATGTATGTCTTGGAGATAATTTATATGTATGTCATATTTCTTGGATTCTTGATGTTTCCTCTTGGCCAGGGAACTGTTGTGGAAGGCACTATACAGAAGTTGTTTGAAGGCCACCATATGAACTATATTGAATGCATCAACGTGGATTATAAATCTAGAAGAAAAGAATCATTTTATGGTATGCATTTTAGCCTTTAGGATGCCTTTGTTTACTATATCTTTGCATGTATACTTGGACCTTACGGAATTTCGGATGTTTGATTATAGATCTTCAGCTCGATGTCAAAGGCTGTAGGGATGTGTATGCTTCTTTTGATAAGTATGTGGAAGTGGAACGGCTTGAGGGTGATAACAAGTATCATGCGGAGCAGTATGGTTTACAGGTAAAACCTGGAACCATGTGTTTTTGTTTGGTTGTTTGGCCAAACTTCATTACTTGCATTATTTTATCTGTAGATACCCATTTATATTAATCTTCCTATATTTGTTTTTTTTTTTACTTGAATAATTACTAAATACTGTTTGATTTGTTTTTTACATTTTCCTTTTGTTATGGCTATTTTTTATTTTATTTTCATATTTTAGAATGATTATTTTCCTACATCATGATTGCGATTACTGATTACACTTTCAGGATGCTAGAAAGGGTGTATTGTTCATTGATTTTCCGCCCGTTCTTCAGCTTCAGTTAAAACGGTTTGAGTATGATTTTATGCGAGACACTATGGTAAAGGTTAGTATTATATTAAAAAATAAATAAAAATTCCTTTGGTTTTTGTTATTCTTTTATTGTTTTCCGCATGATTCACATTTCGTTGAGATAGGAAAGGGAGGTTTTGTTTACAAATTCTGTTTTGGTCCTCCTGCTTTGCTAGATGAAGTTATTCTTTTTCTTCTCCTTCCGGTAAATGATGCAGTTAATATCATTTTGCATATTATTCAACATACATGGACTGCATTTAGTGTCCATTCTTTAAAATTCCAGGAGTAAATGCATAGTTATCAGACGTGGGCAGCGGCTTGTAATGGCCGACCCCCGAAAACGCTATAGGGCTATAGCAGGTAGCAGTATAGCACAACAACAAAGTCTTATGCATGAACCTACTATATATATAGACTACACATATAAATACTCAAAAATAAAGACATTAATTCATAAATATATTTTCACTATCATTCAAGGAATATAAAGGAAACAACAAACTTCATTGAAGTCTTATAAATACTGTAATTGAAAGGTTCTAAATATTTGTCAATCACAATATTCCATATTTAAATTCAAATTCTCAAAAGGAACTAATCTGATTACCACAAGATTTTGGGGTTGTCTCTTACTTTGATCCAGATTCTTTGGCTCTCACAAGATTTCTATTCTTATTTTGGGGGTTGTCTCTCATATTGGTATCAGAATGTTTGTTTGAAACAAGATTTCTTCTCTTATTTTGGATATTGTCTCACTTTAATCCAGGAGTCTTTTTCTTGTATCCTGTTGTGCTCTTTTGTTAGAATCTCAATTGACGTGATTTCAAATATCAATTACTTGAAATAAAACAATATAGTAATTTTTTGTCTTGGCTATTGTCATGAAGCAATTATCTTAAAAGCTTAAGTTTTCTGATCGGAAAGTCATGAGTTCAAGTTTGGGAAACAATCTCATTGCATGTTAAGACTGCATACAATTAACCCTCACCCCTACCCTCACAATTTGGGAGCCTTGTGCATCGGGTTTTGACCATCTCTAACATATTTATATTATATCTAACACACACCTCCAACGCCATAGCTCTTTTTTGTATTGGGCTTGAGGTGTGAATAATGCACCCATCTTCTTCCTTGTGTTGGAATTCAACTTTCTTTTTTATGCAAAAAATGGGGACTACAAGGATCGAGCTCTAGACCACTTGGTTATAAGGCTCTAATACCATATCACAAATCAATTCTTCCAAAAGTTTAAGTTGTTGGGTGAACGAAAATGAAGGGTTTTATTATATCTCTAACATAGTAACATATTTATATTACATCAAACAAGTGTATATTAAATGGTGTCTTGCTTTGATTACTTTTTTGCTATTAGATGTAGTTACTATGGATATAATCTTTTTTTGGGTTTATCATCTCACTCGTAAAATATTCTTTTACTTTTTGACACATGTAACTGGAATGACCCATTTACTTGATTGCCAACAGATCAATGACCGCTATGAGTTCCCTCTGCAACTAGATCTTGATAGGGACAATGGCAAGTATCTATCTCCTGATGCAGACAGAAGCATTCGCAACCTATATACACTTCATGGGTATTGAAAATTTCACTTAATTGATCTTAAATAATGGAATCTTTTGTTTTGTTTGATGAGAACTTTCATGTATCTGCTGCGTCAACATTTTTCTATGCAATGCTTCGTGATTTGTTGCTTCATGAAATTAGTGTTATGATTGTCTGAATTGATGACAAATGGGAAGATAGAATATTTGGAATGAAAAACCACTTCATACTCACTTACCACTTCCCATTAAACTCGACTAGCAAGGGTGGGGTGATGGCAATCATTGTACTCTTGCACAATTGCAAAAAGGCTATTTCTTAGATTCGAACTCATGACCTATCAGTCACAAAGGAGCAGTTTTACCACTGCTCCAAGCTTGCCCTCTTTCACGTCAAAAGGTTTAACCACTAGCACAACAAAAATGTGGAAGGTTGAAAGTTGAGTGCAACTCACTTACACTGTACCCGATATGGTTTTACCGTTAGCAGAATAGGAAAGTGTGCTGCAAGTGATTGTCCATACACTGTCAAGTAACAAACTATTCACCCTCTACCGAGAAACAGTGAAAATCAAAACTTTTTGTAACAAACAACTAATCTCACACAGCAATCAATTTAGAAATACTTCAGCAATTATATTAATTCAACAACAAATTCCTATCAATCGTATCTCTGTGAACAATCAACAGTAATGGCTTGAATTGGGCATGACAAAAATTACAATGAAACTGAATGGCAGAATATTAAAGATAGTCTAGGGGAATTATAGAGCTCCTGGTCTCTCCCATTCACCAAGAAGGTGCCCAAAGTCCTAATATCCAAAGATGGCCGTCTTCGTGTGTATTTTTCCTCCTTTAAGCATGCACTCCCTCGTATAACATTCTCTCTCTTCCAACCGCATGCACAACTTCATCTGCTGACTCAGCTCCTCCACATAACAGAATGGCACCAAATAATCCCCTACGGCACTTCCTATGATAAACCGTTAGTTTAGGAGGGTCTTTATCACTTTTCTTTCCTACATCTTCATTGCTTCCCTTCTTATTAGTAAGTAGCAGAGCTCTCTTTCAGGCTTGAAAAGATTGTAGCTGGACTTCAACGTTCTGCATGAACATGGCGCCTCTTGAGAGTCTACTGAAGATTACAGAAAAATGGTTATGAAAGCTACATCTAAAGATGCATGAAATGCCTGTGTTGATTAGTGAGGTTTTCTGTGTTTTTCCTGCTGTAAAGACACCTGCAGTGGCTGTTTTTTACGTGTTTGCAGCGCATGTTGGATGAGGTGAGGCCAGATTTAGGTAGAGAAGAGGAGGCCAAGTATTGCGCAGCAAGTGACGGTCTGAGATTTGCTGGACATAACTTTGTGCACAATGCAAGTGGTTGCCTGTGGATCTGACATGCAGAGAAGGGGAACCCGTGTGAGTGTGTGTGGGATGGTTGACGATGGTGGGACTCCGGGATTTTGATGGCCTAGATGATGGGCTTCAGATCTGGTTGGAAATTTTTTTGTTTGCCAGAAAACTTGACACATCGGTCGCCTCTGGTACATTGACGGCCTGGATGAGGAGCTTCAGATTTGGGGGTTTCTAGACCTGGTCAGAAAATTTTCTAGTTGCTGTAAGGAGGCGTGGTTGGACTGGCTTGCCGGTATTGAGGCACTCAGGCACATGAGAAACTAATGCTGTGCATTGGTGGCCTTAAGGATGACACGTGATAGAAACCAAAAACCAGAGTGGAATTCGGTTTTCGGAATAATTTTGTCACTGGTGGGCAGTATGGTAGACTTGGAACTGGGTTTCCTTTCATCAACTTGGCTCTGATACAATGTTGGATTTAATAGAAAGTCTGTCCGTGTGTCTTAACTTCACAAAGAAGAGGAGTTTATGAAACCAAGGAAGTAAAGAGGTGCAATGAACCTAGACAGTATTATGAAAGCAAACAAGTTTATACAATGAACCTTCAACAACTTAGAGACCTTTACAAGTATATGCTAGGCATACTGGTATAGTAGTCAAGATACTAGAGTTCCTTCTTGTTCACCTTCATCTCCATTAAATTCTTTACCTGAGGTCTTGCTACACTTTGTTGATCCTCCTCTTGATCTACCTATTGACTTAAGGATTGATAAGCGTACTTGTACTCAACAAAAGCATCCCATTCTAAATGATCTTACCTTTTTTTTTTTTGTTCATTTGTCTCCTTCATTTTGAGACTTTGTCACATTGTTTTCTTTTGTTACCCTGCCATCCTCTTATAATCTGACATTATCCTTTTGATTGGAAGAGTGCAATGGATCAGGAAATGAATGCTTTTCTTAGTACCTGCATTTAGGATCTTGTGTGTCTTCTTTATGTTAAAAGTCCTGTGTAGATAGGGTTTCACTTTCAATTACAATCTTGATGGAGGTGTTGAAATACTAAAAGCTTGATGGGTTGCAAAGGGCTACATCCAAAACTTTGAAGTTGACTAAGTCAATAGTTATGCCGTCATGAAGGAATTAATGGAAAGGTAGAAGGGGGAGTAAATATTAGGATAAAATAAATTAGTTGTTGGTGACGTGCCAATAAGCATCTTAACAGTGATAGTATGAACAAAATCTTGTATGTGGAAAGATGATATGCATTTGGTTGATGAAATATGGAGTTTTCTTCTAGTACCTGTTGAGCTTTGCTGACCTAATTGAAGCTTGAGGTCGGGTAGCCATGAACTGGGTAGAATTTGTTTAGGACAATCTATAATTGACCTATATGTTGAAGACCATTATTGAATTTTACTTGTTAAAGAATACGAGCGGTGCAATATTTTACAAAATAAAATAAAATTGTGCAATTGCTTGCTGTGACTGTGACTAATAGTGTTGCTTCAAATTGCTAATCTGCATGTGGACCTTGTCTGCATTATTTGTTTGCAGTGTTTTGGTTCACAGTGGTGGGGTTCATGGTGGACACTACTATGCTTACATTAGGCCAACTCTATCAAATCAGTGGTATGTGCCAGTTTCAGCAATCTTTTGAATATTCATTATTTATTTATGTATTACTCTATTCATTTCACTGTATTCATTGTGCACTTGTTTATTTGTCATGAAACATGTAAAGTGACATAATTGAATATTCAGGACAATATTGATCACTATGGAAGAGGAAAAAATCTGGTGTCATATATTGTGCTACAGTGCTAGAACATCATGACTAGTTAATCACTCTGACTAACTTGTACAATTTCATTGTTATAAAATTTATTTATGATGATTTTATCATCTTTATTACATCAAACTGAAGAAGTTTTAAAGGTACAGAGCATAAGGTTTTGACATTGATAAAATATCTATTGGATATTAATTGAGAAATTGTAATTGTGATTCCTATTTTATGGGAGCAGCCGTGATTGACTGATCCTGCTGATCGGTCCTTTTAGCTATACAGCTGTATTATTAGGTTTCGTTTCTTGAAGGGATTAATTATATATCATATCCCTGATGAGTTGTAATCATTTAGGATGTTTCCTTTATTAGGGAGAGGACTTTAGTCCTTTCCATTTTAGGCTCCTAAACTAGTATACCAGTTTTCCTATTTATTTCAGCTTCTATAATAATTTTAGAATTGAGGTGGAATGAAATACAATCTTCTTTCAAATTCTACATAGTTTGAGAGCTCGATTCGAACAATGTTTAAATTGAAATAAAACCTTTGTTCCTCCATGGCCAGCTCAAGAGAAAGCCGTCTCAGAGATAACATCCAGGTCGGGCTGTTATGTCCAACATCACCAGCTTGACGAAAGGAACTATTCTTCCTGTTACTGGCCACAAACTAAATGGCCAGAACTTAATCCATTGGGTCTGATCTGTAGGATTTTCCTCTAAGGAAAGGGAAAAGAGGAAGGATGGGAACCCAGCTAGAACTGAAATACAAATGGAATATAAAAGTTTATATTGAACTGTAATTCTGATATCAAATTGATTTTCAATTAGTGTTTGTAGTTACAGAGATAAAAAATGAAACATGGTCTAGAACATTGGTTCTTTATAGGTTCCAAAGTTTCATTTTATGGACAACACTTCGTAATTTACTTTAAATGTGACCTCTTTCTCGATGCAAAGAGACACTGGACTAGGATTGGCCAAAGCCTCTATGAGATTCACTATTTCTTTCCCAACAATAAATAAGGATTTCTCTTGCCATTGACATAGAGTATCCCGATGTGATGGTGTCATGGTCAACTTGGTTTTGTGCGCCCTCAAAAGGAATTACATTATCTTAGTTTGATGAATTGGAGCTAAGTATCTTGGGTCTAATTAAGTTTGACCCAATCATGGGCTTACTAGCCTAAACATCACATTTAATAGAAAGGAAAGGCCCATAAAGAGTGCTTTGGGCTTTGGTTCATTATGCTAGCGACTTGGCCAAATTTTATTAAGCTCCCCTACAACCTAGTTTGTTTCCTTCTCTTTTGAGGCATTCGTAGTCGCCCTCCATGGTTGCGTAATGGAGACTTAACCTGGAATTAATTTGCTTTTTCCCCCCTTTTTCCTTTTGTTCTCTACGTGTTCGTACATCGTAGCCTCCTTCATCTTTCTTGGCTGTGCTATGAAGATTTTCTTTCTCTTGTATGAAGTTTGGTGGTTCCGTAACGCGGGGGGTGGGGGGGGGGGTCGTCCACCACCACTGAATCCAGTGCTACTGGTACTTGCGCACAGTGGGAAAATCCCTCAATCTCAGACTCCCCTTGTTTTCATTTGCAATTTCTAGTTGGCTTGAGTCTAGGAGCACCTTGCTTCATAGTATAAACTTTGATTACGTGAGAACTTTACAAAATTTTTACCCTCTTTGTTTCATCCTCCTCTTTGTTACCTTTGTGCTTATTTTCACATGATTCTAGGTGATTCCCAGTGATATTCGTTGCTTCACCCCCCTCTATGGTCTCTTTCTTCTCTTATGATAGAGTTTATTTGCATTACCAGTTTTGAATTCGGCTGTCCAGACTCAAGCTTTTTATCCCCAAGATATAGATCTAGATCTACATCGTATTCTGATTGAAAGAGCTTGAGCAATGCCTTGGAGAAGTCCCACCATGTTGCATTTGGGTAGAAACAGCTCCACCAATGATACCAAATTTGAGCGCATCCTGTGACTACCTTTGCAGCTTCAGAAACCTTCTTGGTTGTACGCATTCCTTTATCTTTGACATGTTGCTTGATAAGACTGGATCAAAAATAGAGGAAATTAAAGAACACAAGCAAGTTTTTGGCCTTGATTAATATCTGGATTTTTTGTATATTGATGAATCAAATGGCTACAGTAATGGAATTTGCAAAATAGGAAACTACTACTAAACAATGCTATTACAGAAAAGAATCAAATCTCTAATGACAAAAACTACAGATCAGCAGATTAGAGAGATGCTGAGCTCTCCAAGTCCCAATTCCTATTCCAATTCTCAACTTACTTCCCTTTGCATGCCCAACTCACCATATAATCAACCTTCCTAACCAACTTAGCCAGCTCAGCACCTACTTAATAAAATTGCACACACTTAATTACATGTGCTATCTTCCAGAATATTCCCATGGTTAATTATTCTCCTATGACACCTCCTACCATACACATTCACGTGTCATATCATTGCTCCACTCCATAATCAAGTTGTCTAGAGTTCGATCCTTGCCATTCGCATTCTTCTAATAGAATGTTGAATTTCAACATGAGGACTTTTGAGATTGTCATCCATTTCATTACTACTCTCGCCCAAGCACTCTTAATTGTGGAACTCACCCCTAAAGGTCTTTGGACTTGCAGCCTTTGTTCTGACTAGCAGCCTCATTGCAACAAATTGGACATGAAATCCATGAAATGCATATTCGTATGTTACTCTCCAAACCAAGAGGGAGACTTTGTTGTGACCACCAGGCTCATCACAACCAATTGGACCTAGAATACAAGAAATATGTTTGTAGGTTACTCTCCTAATCAAAAGGGCTACAAACGCTACTCACCATAGTTGTTAATAATGCACGATACAGGACACGATACGATACAGAGGCTGAGTTATGTGTCGGTTGCCTGTATCAAAATTAGTCTTGTATCAGACCACAAATCGTTGTAGTGTATGATTCAGTATCTAATCGTGTATCATATCACAATTTACGTACGATTCTAAAATCGTACCAGTATTTGCAATTTTTAATTCAATTTTTTTAAAAAAGTCATTAATTAGGGAAAGGAAACGAGATATGATTTGTGATTCAAATTCAAAACTGAATCTAGAAAGTCACAATTAATTGGGGAAACAATCAAACAAATATTCAAATTAATACAAATCTCTTCAGTCTTAAAATAACTGATACTGATGTTTGCCAAAAAAATTAAAAGTAACTGATACTGAAAAAATAGAGAATTGCACACAAGAAACAAAGTCTCTTAGAGAAGTTTTCAAAGAACTATAGTACAGACAAAAGGAGAGAAATTGGAGGCTCAAAATACTATTTATATGACATTATATATTTTTAAATTATTTTTCATTATGTTTGTGAATCCTACTATTCGATACAATTCACAATATACAATACAAAAAAAATAGCCAAACGATATACGGTATGTATTGCGATTCAACAATCTTGCTACCCACCAACAGCCAATAAATTTTATCACCGATAGACGTGACCTCAAGTTGTTACGTGACGTGGGTTCGTCCAATGTAAAACTGACCAAACTATATTAAGCGCTAATCAAATCAGAGAGAAAAGGTGAGAAGTAGAGGGAAAGGAAGAGAAAATTGATCTGAGCATTTCTAGCTTATATTTCTTATTGCTCTGAATATTAGCCGCAGTATTTATACATTTACATGATGGCTTTAGCAAGTTTAATGAAACTGAACTTGTTGTAACTAAACTAAAACTGTTTACAACCAAAAGCTACCTAACTTGTCATATCAGCTAATCAACGACTGAAAGGCAGTTGCATTGATTACTCTAGGGCTGCACCTCTAGTGCTGTGCTAGCCTATTCGACTAGCATAATACAAATAGCTTATTCAACCAAATTGACTCAGATCACAAGTTCCAACATCGTTGTTATGGTTTCTGGATTTTATGCTGGGTAAAACTGGTCCTTGTAGCTCAACAAGTTGGTAAAAGTTTCATCATTGATGTTTATTTAATGTTTCTGTACATAATGTGTAAATCTGTCATGGTGGCTTGATCACACAGCTTGATTTATATCTCTAATTGTTGTGGTGCTCTTAAATCTTAATACGTACCTATCTTTGATTGTTTGTTGATGATTTCAAATTTGAAAAGAAAACATGCTTTCTTCAGGTTTAAATTTGATGATGAACGAGTAACGAAAGAAGATATAATGAGGGCTTTAGAAGAACAATATGGTGGTGAAGAAGAGGTAATATTCTTTAAGCATTCGTTGGCTTCTCTCAAATATTTTTTATTGATATTTGTTGTCTTGGTGAATTAAATTTTTTCTTTTTTTTTATCATCTTCCCATTTTTTGTTATCTTCATTTTTTTTGTCTACAGTTACCGCATACAAATCCTGGGTTCAACAACTCTCCTTTTAAATTTACAAAGTACTCAAATGCATATATGCTTGTTTATATACGTGAAAGCGACACAGAGAAGATAATTTGTAATGTGGATGAGAAGGACATTGCTGAACACCTTAAAGTAAGATATTAATTTAGTTCACTGATGTCATGATTTTTATCTTGTATTTCAATTGAAAAAATCTTCCTTTTCAATTGTAATATTTAGATAAGATTAAAGAAAGAACAAGAAGAAAAACAGCAAAAGAGGAAGGAGAAGGCCGAGGCTCACTTGTACACCATCATAAAGGTTACAACTGTACTTTTTTTTTTCTGTATATTTTTTATCTTTGAATGCTTTGTATTGTATTGATATGCTTTGTTCATAAGGTGAGATTCAATGTTGTTGTTAATTCATTGGCCTCAGGTTGCCCGTGATGAAGATCTACATGAACAGATTGGGAAGGACATATTCTTTGATCTTGTAGATCATGATAAAGTGCGGAGTTTTCGCATTCAAAAACAAATGCCCTTTATCCTTTTCAAGGTGTGAACATGGTTTTTTTATTTTATTTTATGTTATTAGCATATTATCTTTAATTTGTTTGCATATATACAAATCTCTATTCTTTTGGGTTAGCATTCCTACATTTTTCACTTATTGATAGAATAAGCAAATATGCACACATTCTTCCTCTTTGCCACCCATATACTGCCAAGGAAGTGACTTAGTATTTCATCAAGGAAGTTGTCAGGCTCCATGGATCCCCATTGTTAGAAATATAAATATAAAAACTACTAAAATTCCTTTACATAACAACTTAAGCTTTTAGGAGAGTTGATTCGTGACATGGTGTCAAAGCCTTCATGAGTCATTGCGCCTCCTATTCTTCTAATAAATATTGTGAAATTTCTTACAACAAGATAGATGAGACTGTGCATTGTCTACCTCTCAAGCCCAAATGACTCGTGTGATTGAGCGTGTTAGAAAGATAAGTATAAAATCCTTTAATTTTCCTAAAACCTAATAGCTTAAGGAGAGTTGGACTTGAAAGAAGGAAACTGAATAATATTGATTATCACATAAATATGTACATGGGTTACACTATTTATATACACTAACAAACCTAATAGCCCAAAGTGCATAAACTCAAAAACTAATAAAATAAAATACAATAATTTCAATTATTTAAAACATTCCCCTACCCCCGCTAACGCTGAGAAATAGATATTTATCATTCCTAACGTGCTAGTTAGTTCTTGAAATATGTCAGTGGGAAGCCCATTAGTCAAGATGTCTGCTAATTCACAACTAGAAGGAATGAATGAAGTAGTAATCAATCCCCTGTCTAATTTCCCTTGGATGAAGTGCCAGTCAATCTCAATATGTTTTGTTCGATCGTGTTGGACACAATTGTGAGCTATACAAATAATTGACAAATTATCTAATGGAACCTATTGGTAACTCGCACAATCAATCACAATATTCAAAGAGAAAGAGTAGAAAGATGATGACAAGTATATTTCATTTATGGACAAAGCTACGGTTACACCGTAAAGCAAAGACACTAATGGAATGCTGCAAAAGCCTAACAAGTTCCTCATCCTAATTACAGACGATAACAGACATCAACAATAAACGATAACAGGAATTACAATGACAATGCAGAAAAGATAAAGCAAAGTTCTCAACTCACCCTCAAAGCTAAAGACCTAGGCTTCAAGAGATCCCTAAATATCCTTTTCCCCATTCCCAATTTCCATTTCACTCAATACATGCATACCTCACTACACACACTTGCTCACCTTTTATCCCTACTCAGAATAGTCTAGAAGCAATTCCTTATCTAATTAACTAATTATTTCAGACCCATCACTAACTAATTATTTCAAGCCCATCAATACTCCCTTTCCAAAACTCACCTTGTCCTCAAGGTGAAGAAGAGGGATAGGCGATGTGAGAGGATTTCCACCTGAGTCCCATTGCTTGAA
This sequence comes from Gastrolobium villosum, assembly GCA_032173675.1. Classification (NCBI taxonomy): domain Eukaryota; kingdom Viridiplantae; phylum Streptophyta; class Magnoliopsida; order Fabales; family Fabaceae; genus Gastrolobium; species Gastrolobium villosum. The sequence continues at coordinate 28,936 of JAVKPL010016095.1, forward strand.
GCATATTGACCAAGTGATGATTGAAGTAAAAGAACTGTCGTGGCTGAATTCCCTTTCCCTCTTCCACAATGTCTGACTCATTGTTTTGGTGCTTTGTGTGTTGCTGCCCTGTATGCTGCCAATTGGGTCATGGGTTTGTCCTTGAAGCCCACCCACTTGAAACAACAATCGAGGTGTTGGGCTCACTTTGGTTCAGATGAGGCCCAACATGTGTTCTCCCATTCAACCCATTATTTGATTCCCCTCCAGTTGTTAATGTCAGATTAATAGATTGGGCTGTAGGGGCAACTCGATAACCCACTCCTCCTTTACTGAACCTTGGCAAATTTCGACCTAAACCCATAATCATGTGCAGACGAGCAAGAACAGCTTCCCCGCGCTTTGTCTTCTGCGTAATCATCTCATGAAGAGTGCGCCGACAGATCTTAGCATGGGCACGGAAATGGATGGGACCAACAAAATCCTCGTCCGAGCCTGAGTGAGGCAGATCCTCAAATTGGATCTGAGCTGGTGAAGTCCAATAGTCATGAGGTTGGCCCACAGGTGTAAGAAGGTGAATGGCCTGAACAGAAGGCAACGTTGTTGAGGATTGTGAGGGTACAATGAAGGAGTTGTCAAAACGCCACCAACACGTCGCAACCTGATGACCATTTTTGCGACAAAGTTCAACACGTCGCAACCTGATCACCATTTTTGCGACAAAGTTGGTACTGTAAACCAGATCTGGTGCCATTCCTGCCTCCGTGAGCTCTGCCATGACCTCCACGCCAACCACCACGAGTGAAGTTTCCTGAATTTCTAGTCTTCTGTTCTGGATCACCTAAAGCAGAGACAAACAAAGAAGAAGTGTTTGTCTGTGTTCTTCCGTGTTTTTCTGCTATTTTTTTTTTTGTTTCAGCTTTCGTTCTTTCAATTTGTTTCGACTTCCCCAAATCTTGATATGCTTCGATCATCTTTATCTTTTTCTGTATCTTCACTCTCTTCTACTTCATTGACATCTTTGTCCGCTTCCGTTTCTTCTTTGTCTAATTCGTTTATTTCTTCTCCTTTTGTTGCGTTTTTGTTCTTTTCTTCTTCAATTTCTTTGCTCCTTCTGCGATTATTCCTGCTCCTCCTTTTTTTTTTCTTTTTTTATTTCTTCTTTCGTTTCTTCTCTGTTTGCTTTTTTTTCCTCTTCAATTTTTGCCTCTTCTACGCTTTTTTTTTTCCCTTTTCCTCCCTTTTTTCTGGGTTGTTCGATACTTCAACCTCCTCTTCCACACAAATCTCAGGTATATATCTCCCTATAAATGCTCTATCAAAGCTCCACCAGCGTACATGGGAATTGAGCCCACTCCAAAGTTTGTACCAGCTGAGAGCACGACCTCTTAACCCCTTCACAGCTTCATTCAGCATATCAGCTTCTTGAATTTGGTTTGCTTGAAAATGTTGTTCAAGACCGGTTAAACATCCGCAAGCTTTAACTCCATCTTCATCTCCATAAAATTCTGGAATCATCTTTTTTTTTTTTATATAGATCTATATCAACAACCCAAGGATCTGAAGCTTTGATACCAAATTGATGGAACCTATTGCTAACTCACACAGTCAATCACAGTATTCAAACAGAGAAAGAGTAGAAAGATGATGACAAGTATATTTCATTCATGGATAAAGCTACGGTTACACTGTAAAGCAAAGACACTAATGTAAAACAGAGACACTAATGGAATGCAGCAACAGCCTAACAAGTTCCTCATCCTAATTACAGACTTCAACAATAAACGATAACAGGAATTACAATGACAATGCATAAAAGATAAACCAAAGTCCTCAACTCACCCTCAAAGCCAAAGATCTAGGCCTCAGGAGATCCCTAGATATCCTTTTCCCCATTCCCAATTTCCATTTCACTCAATACATGCATACCTCACTACACACTCTCTCACGTTTTATCCTACTCACAGAATATTCTAGAAGCAATTCCTTAACTAACTAACTACCTCCTTACCTAATTATTTCAGACCCATCACTAACTAATTATTTCAGGCCCATCATTATCACACAGTAGTTTCGTGGGTCCTTCATATTTTACTTTTAGATTATCCTAAATGATTTTTAGCCATAACAATTCGCAAATATTTTGGTCTATGTCTCGGAATTTGGCTTCTACACTTGTCTTAACAATCACATTGTTCTTTTTAATCCTCATGTTACAAGATTTCTACAAAGAAACATATAATTGGTCGAAGTAGATCGTCAATCAATCATAGACCAATCATAATCAACATCAATATAAACTTCTAGGGATAGATTTCCCCCTCTCACGAATAACAATCCTCTGCCATATGTGGCCTTAAGGTACTAGAGAAACTTGTCTACTGCGTGCGTGTATTCTTCCTTGGGTTATGCATGAATTGACTAACAATGCTAACTGCAAAAGTTAGATAAGGTTTGGTATGAGCTATGTATATCAATCTTCCCACCAGTCGTTGGTATTGTCTTTGTCAATTGAAGGACTCTCCTCTTCTTTTCATTCCCATTTTAGTGACTTTGCTTTATAGTAGACTAGAAGGTTTACACTTAAGTTTTTCTACTTCTTTAAGGAGATCTAGGATATACTTTTGCTGATAGGTAAAAATACTTTCCTTTGAATGAGCTTCTTTTATTATAAAAAAATATCTCAGCTACCCATGTTCTTTAATGTCGAATTCTTTAGTCAATTTCTCATGTAGAGCACGTTTCTCGGCTACCATCCCCTGGGATAATAATCTTATCAACATGTGTAAATTACCTATACAAATATATTCTAACAGATATAAATGTGTAAATACTTTAAAGATCTATTCATAGAAAAGAAGGAAATGCCTTTCAATTGAAATAGACAAGTTTATCTTGTAACACAAATAGAACAGTACACGGGACTAACAATATTGTGTTGTTAGCTGTTTGACAACCACTGCGCAGGACTTCATAATTTTGTGTTATCCATGGATAATATAATGCAAAATTTATTGTTTCTTGCAAAATAAATAATGAAGGGATAGAGCTTTTTGATCTTTTTCTTTTTTTGTGCTGCGGACAAGAGTTTCTAGTTAGGATTCTGATTAGAGTGTGTCTTAACTAGGGATTGGTCACATCAGTTGAGCAGCTTAAGTAGCTACAGGCTCCTATTATTTGTTTAGATAGTCCCATTAATTGTTTAGATAGTCCCTAGTTGCTTACATGTTATTTGTAATGGTTTATTATTGTTACGATGCATTTTTTAGGAATCGGACTTTGTTAGTTAGGTGGTTAGGTTGTTTGGAGTAATTAGCCCCTTGTCTATATAAGGGCAACATTCTTTCTATGAATTTCTTCGACTGCTTAAAGGCGTTCTTACTAAACCAATTGCTCCTAGTGTGGTCGCCACTATCCACTGTATGCTCAACATCAACGACCCAAGTCCTTCACTAATCATCAGGAGTGGGCAATGAAGACTTCTCAAGCGGAGTGTGAAAAATGTATGGTTGACCATAGTTGTCCTTCTCGCCTCTTTGGGTCTTTAGCAATAACACCTTAATTGCACAAGCAGAGAAAAGCCAAAACTCATGGACGAAAGTAGTGTAGCGCAAGGGTTCCCCTTTAGGTGGTAATACGCTTTCCACCTTGGTTGTACCCAAGCCCTACCAAAACTGATATCCAGGCCCAAAAAATTTGTCATATTTTTGAACCGTTTTCTGTAATTCATAGTTGGAAATTGGGGCTAGGCCCATGGTGCTCTTGACCCACCCTTTTCCATTATCCTTGCTTAGACCTCTTTTCTTGACTATATCAAAGACTGGGTCCCGTGTTGAACCAATCTACACCTTCCTCGATCTCCTTCACCATGCATCTCTCGAATGCACACCCCTTATCACCTGGAAATGACCAGCAGTTTGCTGCGTGAGTGCTTGGTTCCGGCGGCTGTGGTGGTGGTGGAGCCGTTGGTCGATTTCGTATCACATACCCACAACTCCAATTGCGACCCTTTTCTTCTGCACTTCCTTCCTCTCTACCCTTTTCTCGATCTTGAACACTTCTTGTATACAACTAAGAGAGAAAACCTCTCCCTTTGAGTCATACTTTAGTTCTTCCTCCATATCTCTTTCTCCTTGCAGTTTTCCCGTTAGATTTTTTTTTTCTTATTTGCCTCTGATATATTTGGATTTGAACCACCCTCATTGATGATTGAAAAGAACTTAAAAATCTTTTTGGGCCCATTTGACAAACCTTGAGACTCATCTTCGTCTTCACCCTTAATTTGCTTCATACCTGGTGGCTGGTGTTGACTCCTCTCCTTTTATCTTATTTGACTTCATGGTTCCTTCTTCCTTAGCGTCGTGCATCGTTTTTTCACCGTCAACACCCATGTTGGAAGAAACCCCTTTCTCTGTTGAAGGTTGTTTGTGTCTTCATGATTTCAGAGACTGACTTCTCCTCTATAACATCAACTTCAATACATCCAACATTTTTGTTTCTTCTTTGTTGGTGCAACTCTTAGTTATTCCTCCAGAACCATCCATGGTTGAAGAGGCCTCACAATTTTTTTGGGTTCCTTAAACAAATCGTGAAATCCCCATTCTTCTATCTCCATTTTCTGCATACCCATATATGGCTTGGAAACTACAAGAATTCCATCAAAATTGTAATTCTTCATTTTGAAATCCCCATTTAATTTTTTATGCATCTTTTCATTGAATCTGAGACGTCGGCAGAATCCCTGGTCATCCTCGTCTTGATATGATTTCCAAAATTCTTCAAAGCTCCTCTTGTGGCGTTCACCCCTTGTTCGAATCTGGCAGTTCGGACCAATTGTTACGACCCTAGATTATTACAAGGAAAGAATCACAGAAATGGGGGAGAGAGGAAGATGAAAAGGAAAGGAAATGAAGGAAAGAGCAATTCTTTATTTGATTAATAGCAAAGAGTATAACGATAGAATTCAAGAGCAAGCTCTTCTCAAGGGGCACTCCCCTTCACACTGAGATACTCCTTAGTCAATTCTACAATACAATCCCAAAGATCATTATGACAGAAAGAATGTTACCCTTATATACACAAGGGACCAACTAATTACTCCTAACAACCGAACCACCTAACTAACAAAGTCTGACTCCTATTATATCATTTCAATGCTCTACCCTTCTTTTCTAAATAAAGACCATTTCAGTGCTTCTATGCAGGGTAGTATCATGTTCATTGTATTCTTTATTATCTAGTGATATTGTTGATTGACCTATTTGGTGTTTTATATTCTATAAAGCTTGTTATGATTTTGAAATTACTTTGTATCTTTCTGACAATGAAACTTTTATCAGGAAGAAGTTGCCAGAGAGCTAGGTATACCTGTCCAGTACCTACGTTTTTGGTTGTGGGCAAAGCGCCAAAACCACACATATAGGCCTAATAGACCACTGACACCTCAGGATGAAACACAATCAGTAAGTACATCGAAGAACTTCCAATGCTCTCTGTTTCATTAATAGCAGGGTGGCTGACATCTGTTTGAGGTCATTATAAAGTTATTAAGCTCTTAACGTTAATAGTATGTGGTTTTGAAGACTGATATGTCTACTTTCTTTGATCTATGGTTGCCTTTTTTGCACATGCTAATGAAAATGGGTCCTCAATGACAAGTCTAGTAGTGTTCACAAACACGAAATGTATATTAGTTTCTGATATCTGATAAAATAGAATTGGATACTCTTATCTTATTTTGACTGGTTCTGTAGTATAAAACTTATTTGATATGATGGAGCTTTTGACTAATGTTCTTGAGATATCTATCATTGATGTATTTACATTGTGGGAAAGATTTGTTCATTCCTTATTTCTTTTGAACATGACATGATTATTGTGTACAATAACAGTAGGTAAAAAAATCGATTAATCATTTCTTGGAGTTTCAATGTAAATTCTAAAAAAAATAATAAGTAAATATAAAATTGGTTAAAAGAGAGAGTGAGAGTGTGTTCTTCATTTTTTGAAATGCTATCTCCGTTGACAGGCATATCTTCCTCCTAGTCATGATTTGTGTACTGTGTTGTGGCACTTTGACCATTGTAGGTTGGACAATTAAGAGAAGTATCTAATAAGGGAAATAATGCTGAGCTTAAGTTATTTTTGGAACTGGAAATGGGGCAGGTAATGTTTTTCTTGGTAGTTTCATCTTCCTGATAGTGTGGTAGTTACTATTATATAGTTTATATTGTACTCTCCCTTTCCAACTGAGTCACAACTGACATGGATTTGTTTTTTATGCCTTAATGAATTAGGATTTGCGGCCTATTCCTCCTCCTGTGAAGCCTAAAGAGGAGTTGTTTCTGTTCTTTAAACTTTATGAACCTTCAATTGAGAAGCTTCGGTATTTTCTCTACCTATTACTAAATAGAGATAAAACTTCATTTAATTAATAAAATGTATTTTCTTCTGTTTCCTCAGATATGTTGGGAGGCTTTTTGTGACGGGTAGTGGGAAGCCAGTAGATATACTGACAAAACTAAATGAAATGGCTGGATTTGCTCCTGATGTCGAAATTGAAATGTTTGAGGTTAGTCAATCTGCATCTCTTCTATGTTCCATGATTGCTATATCAGTGGAGTGCAATTATGCTTACATTCTGTCGTGCTCTTTCAGGAAATAAAATTTGACCCTCATGTCATGTGTGAACATGTTAACAAGACATCTACTTTCCGTGAAAATCAGGTATAAATTATCAGTGACTGACTGTATATTGGGTTTCCAGTGCTTTCAAGTATGTTTTAAGTATTTTATATTTCTTATTTTCACTTTAGGGTTTATTATTTTGTGTTAGGTTTATATCAGTCAATTTTTCCAACAAAGTTTTTGACTTTTGATTCCACTGTATTTTGAGCAGCTTGAGGATGGTGATATTATTTGCTTCCAGAAATCCCTCCATGTTGGAACTAGAGAGCAATATCGTTATCCAGATGTTCCTTCATTCTTGGAATATGTGCATAATCGTCAGGCATGAACCTTCTAAATTTGCTTATCATTTTTGTTCTTTTAATATATTAATTCTAAATTGTTGTACCCTCTTGATATTTTCTGCTCTAAGAAGCATGTTGTTAGCAGGCCTCCAATTAGAAAGGGTGTATTTTAGGAAGAATAAGGTGATAATAGTGGATTGGTGCCCAAGTCTGTTACTAACTGTACTAACTGTCTAATAGACAGTTAATAGTGAGACTTGTTATTAGGAATGTGTTACGATCCCATTTGCAAGGTATGAGATTTGGAGTCCCACATTGGTTGTATGGGCAACTAATGTGGGGTTTATAAGACCTTGAGCACTCCCACCCTTCGAGCTAGCTTTTTGGGTGGTGCATCCCAAGGTTCTTATCAAATGGTATCAGAGCCTTCCACTATATCTCCCGGTTGCAATCGAGCGGCGCGGGTGGTGACGCCGGCATTGCAGTGTTCGCCCGGGGCTAGTAAAAGACTAGCGCAAAGCCAGCCCGCGTGGGCGCCGGGGCTGCGGAGCGTGGTGGAATGTAACGATCCCATTTGCAAGGTATGGGATTTGGAGTCCCACATTGGTTGTATGGGCAACTAATGTGGGGTTTATAAGACCTTGAGCACTCCCACCCTTCGAGCTAGCTTTTGGGGTGGTGCATCCCAAGGTTCTTATCAGAATGAAAGGAGAAATGGGGAGTTATTCAAGGGCAGTTATTGATTGAGACAAGGGAAGGGAGGGCCCAGGACTCTCCAATGTCCTGGAGGGAGAGAGTAACAGCATTTGTTGTTCTGCAGTGTCTTTGTATAATTATCTCTGATCTACTATCCCATTTATACTGACCCTGAGAAGTAGGAGTTCAGTCAATGAGCATTCTGTTTTACACAAATTATGGGGTGTTTTGGGGTCTGTGGTGCGTACAAGAATGGAGGCAAGATTTGGTTCATTGGAGAAGGGTTTTGAAATATGGAGGAGAGATGGAAGCAGAAAGGCATCAATCTGTCAGGGAAGGTAAATTCAAGAATCACGAAGAGAACTTCAGGAAGCTCGATTAAAGAAGATTGTAGATCTCTTGGAGAACCTAATGCAAAATACAGTAAGTGGTCTGATGAGCAGAGTAACTTCTGGGGCTTCGGAGAATAAAAGAAGGAAGGAGTGGGTCTGTCGGGGGAACACCCAATGATTCGATTGAATACTGGTCGAGAAGATTAGAGATTGGAGGATGATGCTTATGGATGGGTCAACTGATTGAAGCAATATTTCCAAATTAAAAGGGTATATGAAAGCTTGCAGGTGGTAATGATAGCTATGGAGGGGTTGATTCCAATGGCAGGAATCCAGCTTATTAAATCTATCTTGGGAAAGATTCAGAACTGCAGTATTCACCAGGTTCCAACCTTCTATGATGTAGAATCCTTAAGAAGCTTCCCTAAACATATTCAGAACTGCGCCTCTTAGATATTTCTTGCACTCACAAATAGGATTCGCTGTCCAGTGTCCAGAACTACCTTAACACCCTAAGTGGCATCCATTAATTATAGAGGGATTCTGGGTCCGATTTGTAAAAAGTCCATTCTATAAGTTGCAAACTGCAGGCCTGGAGGAGGAGAGTCACAGCATGGTTGGTCTTGCATCCAAAAGATCCGTAAGTTGTGGGGGTTGTAGGAAAAAGAAGGGTCATGTGGTGATTAATGGAGCTTAACACAATCTTGGGTTTGTCCTATTACCGGAACCCTTTTTTGCTTGTTTGATAAACATATTTTGGTAAAAACTATGCTACTAGTTGGACTGGGATGGTCATATCTTATGTCTCTTTGCTTTGAACTTGTTACAAGATAGATTTCTTTTTGGCTTCCCTTTCATGTTCAGTGATAAGCATCAAAGTCTTTGACTGGCATCCATTAATACTATTAGTATCAATTAGCATTGTATTTATTGGTTTGACCTTTTCAGTATTTCAAATCCTTGTTACAAAGGTTACAATCGCTGTATGGAAAATGCAAGCATTTAAGTAATGGTCTTAAGTTTTCTTCTTCCAATCTTTCTCAATTTCTCCCCTCTCTCCTTTCTTTTCTGTCATTTATTTGCAATATTACCCATTCCAGAACCACCCTTAACATTCAGCTGATCGCTGTTTACGGTTTCTCCATTGTGGTGTGCAATGTAGTTATTTGGTGTTTCTCTTTTGAGGGGGACTGTTAGAATATCTTAGGTGATATCATGCGTTGATTGTAGAATCAATTAGAATGATATGACCTGGGATAGAACCATTGTTAGTTAACACCAACACTAACTAATATTTAGAGACCATGGGTGGACTGTTAGACATACAATCTCATCCTATCTTGTTTACTCTCTGTACTTAAAGTGGATTAATTAGTCTTCTTAGCATCTTTGTTGTGTACAGTCATTGAACTTCAGAGGGATTTCTTTGTTGGATATGAGCTTGCTTGGATTGTTTTGTTCTTTTTTTTTTCTTCTTCGTTTTGTACTCTTTTAGGAGGATATACTGGCCTCTTTTCTTGTGCTGTTTTTTATTTCTTGACTCTCTCAAATTTTCTTATTGTATAAATTTAATAATAAAAATAAAAATAAAGAACATCACAGTGTGAATAACATTTCTTACCAACAAAATACAACAAGATATCAAAATATTGTTTATTGTCATGTCAAATTCTGTTTATTCTCTTTTTCCTTTATTTTTTAGTAAGGAATTTCCTTAGAGGATGTATGAGTTTTAATTTAATTTGCACTACGATTTGCATTTTTTTCTTCTTCAAATATTTGAGATTTGATGTATTTTAGATTGATCAAATCAGTTACAATGTTTGTAAACATTGTATTGTTAATGGTGCTACACTGCTATAATTTAGGGAGTGGTGTTGTGATAATTCATACTTTCTCATTTCTCTTCTGCTTCTTTGGCTATGTGCATTCTTTAGTTTATCTGTGTTGTATATGTTAAATAAAAATATAGTATGATGAAAAATTTGCATTTGTCACTTGTTTGATATATGATAGTTATTCATGTGGCTTTTTATTGGTATTCAGCTTGTGGTTTATTTTGGGGAAGCCTGTGATGGCTATTCAGTGCACATTGGATAACTTTGTTGTTTTGAGTTTTGAATTTTGGTCTTGATAGTATCTTTCTTCTATTATTATTTTGGTTAAAATAGGTGTTTTCGTCTTTCGTCAATATTTTTATTGAATATGAAAAACAGAAAAGCTAATAGATTCTTAATGTATTTGATTTCGTTAGGCTTTCCCTTGCAAAGATTAAACATTAATGATAGTGAAAGAATCCTTGTTTTTAGAGACTAGTTCTGTATATCCTAATTTCAAGTCCTTTTCAATCAGTTACTTTGCTTTGATATGCAGGTTGTTCGCTTTAGGTTTTTGGAGAAACCAAAAGAGGATGAATTCTCTCTTGAGTTGTGAGTTTTTTTTATACCCACGATTCCTTTTTTTTTTTTAATTATAAATTTTGTTTATCATTATTTCATAATTGAAGTATATCTGGTGGTTCATATTTGTTTTATGATCATCCAGGTCAAAGCTCCACACCTATGACAATGTTGTTGAAAGAGTCGCTCAACATCTTGGTTTAAATGATCCTTCTAAAATCAGGCTTACATCTCATAACTGCTACTCCCAGCAACCTAAACCACAGCCTATTAAATATCGAGGAGTGGAACATTTGTCTGACATGCTGGTTCACTATAATCAGGTCATTAGTTACGAAGTGGAAGATTTTCTTAATATTTGTTGTTGCATTTTAAAATCCTTGCATAATGTTGCATGGACTTCAAAATGGCAGTTTGGGTTTTTTTGAACTTCTGATAAGTAAATTATTCTCTTTGTTTTTTATTTTGTTTCCAGACTTCGGATATTCTATACTATGAAGTATTGGATATCCCTCTACCAGAATTGCAATGCCTAAAAACTCTGAAAATTGCTTTCCATCATGCCACCAAGGATGAAGTGAGTACTGTTTGTGGTTGTTTTAATTTTTTACACATTAATTTACTATTTTATGTTTTATACTTCTAACAGTTATCATTGCTCAGGTGGTGATTTATACCATTAGATTACCCAAACATAGTACTGTGGCAGATGTAATTAATGATCTTAAATCAAAGGTAAGGTGTTAAACCCATATAGTCAAAGTGGATACATGTATTATGTAAACCACATGGATTATAGACACATATACACACTTGTAATTTGTAAACCACATGGATTATAGACACATATACACGCTTGTAATTTGTAAACATAGTACTATATTGTTCGCTTTAGGTTTATATGACTATTGTTTTCTGTGTATTTGTTTTTGTTTTCTTTCTGCTCTGAGGATTCCTTATCCTTCAATTTTTTGTGTTGTTTTCTCTCTCCAATTCTAATACTACTACTTCATTCATAACAAAAAGGATATAGTTTAGGATTGCATTTTTGTTAGTGTGTGCTAAACACCTGTGATTTCTGTATTATGGGAAATATTTAAAATAATATTTTTTGTTTCGTGAAACAGGTAGATTTATCACATCCTGGTGCAGAACTTAGATTGGTTGAAGTTTTCTATCACAAGATCTACAAGGTGCAGAGAATATACAGTTTTTGAATTTTACTCAGATACTAGAACTAGGGTATAAGCTGTAAACATGATACCTTGTGTTTGGTAGTTGATATTCATACGGTGTTCCCAATATCGATACGGGCTCATCATTAATGTTATGCAGCCAGTTTGGAAAAAAAAGATTATAAATATGATTCAAAGAACCTAACATGGTTTTAAAAAGTGATGAAGTGCCAATACTTAAAAAAAATAAAATGATAGAAAGAGACATACAGAATGCTTAAAAACATTAGTGCACTCAACTAAATGCAAATTCAGTAACATGGTTGGCAATTACTGATTAAGATGTGGGAGGGTGGTTATAGACTTATAGGTCTCTCGAATGACCCGTGGCATCTTTTCTTTTTCTGTTTTTAGGAATTCTAAAGGTTTACCTCTTCTAACTTGTAAGGTGCCAGTCTACATATTTTCTTAAAGAAATATAAGTTTCTATGAAAAGTGTACTAATGCATAAAATAACATATGTAGCAGTCATAATAGAATATAGAATACAAACTATGCCTCCGGCTGCTCATCCATCTTATCATTAATATGGCTTGTAGGCTTGAATTTCGGACCTTACCTTACAACAACTTCGGTCTTATACTTGCAACTGTCTGAATGAGCTACATCAAGTAGAATCCTAGCTTGATTAAATTTTCTCTTTTTATATTAATGTTCCAGATGGTTCCTTTTTAGTCCTTTTCCTCTTCATTTCCCCTTCTTTTTTACTTTTATATATATATATTATTACTATTTTATTTATTTATTTCTATTTTTATTTTTATTTTTTATCTTTTTTTTCAGCATTTTCGTATCTTTTATTTGGGTTCATCTACCACCTATCCCAATTAATTTGGGATAAAGGTGTTGTTGATGTTGATGTTGATATTAATGTGTTAAGAAGGATGTGGTTACAAAAAAACACATCACTAATCCCTATTTAAACTTAATATGTTACTCCTAAAATAAGGAAACAAATCATGAAATATAAAATAATGAAACTAATCCTAAGAGATCTTCTAGGATACTCTAAACGATTGTTTGAAATAAAATATAAAATATAACCATTCATTTTTCTTCACATTATAGGTTAGCTTTTGGGAGAGTTGGTTGTATGACATGGTCTTCTATCCTTGCCGCATCATTCTTCTAGTAATCTTCTAATAAATATTGTTTCTTAACACAATGTATATGAGGCTGTGAATTGTCCATCTTTCAAACCTAAAGGGCTTTCGTGTGAAGGGGCTGTTAGAAATAAAATATAAAATATAAAGCCATTCATTTACCTTTACTGTATAACTTAAGCTTTTGGGAGAATTGGTTGCCTGACTATGATGTAATCTTAATATTTTACGTTATCTAGATATTCTAATGCCTATTTCCATGATATTTGTTGTTGTTTTGGTCCTTTGTTAGCAATGCTTATCTAGCTAGATTCTACAAATTCTGGATAGTTTCCATCATGATCCCATGATCTATATTTTGTAGATTTTCCCAGTCAGTGAAAAGATTGAGAGTATTAATGATCAATATTGGACACTCCGAGCAGAGGAGGTAAATATTTGTATATATGCTGTTTCATAATAATAAATTGTTTAGTTTTCGGGACAAGTTGTTACTAATTAGTATTTGAATACTTGATCTTGAAATTTCAGATATCCCACTAGCTTTGTTGTCGTTAGAATGTATATACGAAATTGTTAGTTTGTTCCTCATCATGTAAATTGGGCCCAAAGCCATGTATCTTATTATTATGAATATAATTCTTGTGCAATAGCCTGAGGTAGACCGTCGATCAATCACAGATCGAACATAATCGGCGTTAGTATAAACCTCCAAGGATAGTTTTCCACTTCTCTTGAATAATAGTCCTTTGTTTGGTCTGGCCTTGAGATATTGGAGAATTCTTTCTACTGCATACAGATGTTTTTCCTTTGGGTTTTGCAAGAACTGACTGATAATGCTAACTGTATAAGATAGATTAGGTCTAGTATGACCTAGATATGTTAATTTTTCTACCAGCCGTTAATGTTGCCCTTTATCAACTAGAGGGCTTTCCTCTTCTTTTTCCAATTTATGATTCTGCTCACGTGGAGTATTAGAAGGTTTGCACCCAAGCTTTCCTCTTTCTTTAAGGAGATAAAAAATATACTTTTTTTGATAGATGAAGATTCCCTGCTTTGAATGGGCAGAAAATATCTCAAATTGAGCAGTTAGTCTTTCTTGAAAAACATGTTTCTCAATTGTATCATCCCCTGATATATTAATGTGATACGACTCCTATTAAAGTGTATGCTAGGCATCATTATAGTAGATTATGGCTGAGTGATGACTCAACTATTTAGAATATTCCGGAGAATGAGTTTGCTTGAAGAGAGAAGAAAATTGGTTGCTGAAGTTGCTAAGTGGTTTGAAGGAATAAAATGGATGGGAAGGCATGAGGAAAGAGGAGGCTGGATTTGGAATTGGGCTTGGGAGAGAGCACATCTCTCGAAAATGTTGCACCCTTGGCTGTTCATGTTCTTCTTTTCTTACACAATTTGTAGTTATTTTCATTGTAGTAGTTTTCTCTTATGTAGTATTTCGTTTTTGTCTCATTTCCTTACTGTAATTTGTTTCTTCTTGAATATATATATAAAAATCCAGATCGTTTTGGGCAAAAAATGTCTCTTGTTGTTTGATTATCTGATACGGTTCTATCAATTGGTATTTGAGCTATCCGATCCGGGTAGTTTTGAACCACACTGATAACAAAAAAAAATAATAATAAAAATAAGAAAGTCCAAAATTTTACGGAGATGAATATGGAAATTAAGCTTGGGGATGGTTGATCTATCTTGAACAACATTTTCAAGCAAAGCAAATTCAAGAAGCTAATATGCTGAATGAAGCTGTGAAGGGGTTGAGAGGTCGAGCACTTAGTTGGTACAAATGTTGGAGTTGGCTCAGTCCCTGTGTAAGCTGGCGGAGCTTTAATAGAGCATTTGTAGGGAGATATATACTAGAGATTTGTTTGGTAGATGAGGATTAAGTTTCAAACAACCCAGAACCAGTCACAGAAACTGTGTTGGAGAAACAAGAAGCCATGGATGGAGAGGAGGAAGAGAACGTAAATAATATTACTAATGGTGTTTATGTGGAAGAGGAGCATATGGCTAATGAGGTGAGGGACGACATCCAAAAAAAGAAGAAGAAATCAGGGCAATAGAGGAGAAATCGGCCCTCAGTTTTCCAAAGGGGGAGAAGCATGTTGTTAATGAAAAAGTCGATGAAGGCCAAGCAGGGAGGTAAACTAAAAGAGAAACCGTGGTAGCAGAAGGAACATAACCACTCAAATTTTCATTGGAGGAGAACAAGAAAAAAGGAGACAAAGAGCAGTCTTATCTCATTTCAACACAAGGAACACATGCAATGGAGGTGCAAACAACACAGAAAAAGAAGAAAAAGGCTTTGGCTGTGAAGGTGTCAGTGTTGTTGCAGCCAACAGCGGTGGTGCTTGACCCACCCCCATTACCCCAACCGCCGACCTGAACTTTCTTAAAGGGGATAAAGGATTCTCCAAGTGCAGCCATGAATGGAGGCAGCTGTGTGAGGTGGGAGAAGAACGCACTAGGTTAGGAAGGACCTTATGGACATTGGGTCAAGTTGCCGATCTGATAGGTAAGACCCAATGTAATTTTTAACTCGAACTAATGAAATGGTGTTTTATTTGGAGGTTGGGCTTATGAGCCCTAAATGTAGATCAGCCCCAAGAAACAAAGTCCTTGCTAATACAAAAAAAAAAAAACATGTATTACGATATTATGTAGAGGGACTCCAGAGCCAAGGTTCACCAACCTCCAAAGCTGTGGTACCTTCTAGCCATCACTATTTTCGAACCTTACGATATTATGTCGTTAAAATTGACGAAGAAGGCGTGAGCTCAAGTCGTTCAACAGTTGGCATTGTGTCCATCACATGCCAACAAGGAGGAATTTTTTAAAATCACAAAAGAAACAAGCAAAAGGAATCGGAAACATTTGCTTTGATGTTTTACAAGGTGTATGTCATTTAATAGCTACTGCTGCTCTTATGGAGAATGCTGCTGTAGTTATGTTTGCTCCACCTGATATCGATGTTATGGTCAGAAGTCCATTCTTCAATGTTGATTTTTCTCAGATTTTTCTGTTTGCTATTCTCGGAAAATACAGCCTTAAGGTCAAACATAGTTTCCCTGAATTAGCCAACTTGAAAGATAATTGTTGCTGGGATTCAGAGTTAGCTACTACTGCTCTTACTGGGAACTAGTGGCCAGGGCTCAATTTAAGGGATGGCTGAACAGTGATACAATCGAGTATTTTATACGAGCATGTGATATTCAACTATTTTTGGAGGTTACCCTTGCTGTTGAAGATGCTGTAGTGACACGTTTGGAAGAGGATAAGATTTGTTGGTGCTGAAAGTGACAAATTGGTTGCGACATCAAAACTTAAGGTTGGGATTGAAAAAGGGCAATGGGATCCTGGTGGATGTTACTATGCTTCATGCATAAGTTGGCCCTTACAATTCACCCAATGGGATCCAGGAAGAGGGTCTTTATTATTGATACAATTATTAAAGTGTATGCTAGGCAGTATTATAGTATATTATGGCTGAATGATGACTCAACTATTTCGAATATTTCAGAGAATTAGTTTGTTAGAAGAGAGAAGAAAGTTGGTTGTTGAGGTGGATAAGTGGTTTGAAGGAATAAAAGGTGGGTTTGGTGTTTGTCCTTTTAAAGGATATAGAGTTGTGTCATTTTAAGTGAGAAAAAGACATCAACATCAACATCAACATCAACATCACCTTTATCCCAAATAAGTGAGAAAAAAACATAAGCAATGAAAATCATAGGGGAGAAAATGAGTATTTTTTTAAAATTTAAATTTTATATACAAAAATACTAGTTTGTGTCTTTCTCTCACTTAAAATGACATAACTCTGTCCTTTAAAAGAACAAATATTTCCCCCATAAAATGATAACATTTGTATGCCTTTTGTCGTGAGCATAATCAAGGAAAACACACTCGAGAGCTCGAGGTTCTAATTTACTCCGGTGCTGTTTTTGAATATGGACAAAGACCACACATTCAAAGACTCGAGATTGAAGACTTTGCATAACTCGAATAGAAGGAAAGAAAGATATCATGGAATGAATATGATTGACATGGCCAAGCACACGAGAGGGTAAGCTATTGATCAAATAGGCTACAATTAACAGGGTTTCTCCCAAATAGGTGGGAACAAATTTTTGAAAAAGTAATGCTCTGATTACTTCAAGCAACTGACAACTTTTTTCTTTTAACAACACCATTTTGTTGAGGGGTGTCCATACATGTGAGCTCATGTATCATGCCTTTATTTGAAATGAATTGTGACAGGCGCCGGTTGGCACACTCCATACCGTAATTAGAAATACTTTTACCAAACTGTGTCTCGATCATGTGATAAAACTGAGTAAAGAATTTTGGTACTTCTAACTTCTCTTTCATCAAGAATATCCATGTAACCTAAGTACTTTCATCAATAATGGAAACAAACCACTTAGCACCCTAAATATTTTACACCTTAGAAAGACCCCAAATGTTAGAATGAATGAGAATAAAGGGCATAATACTTTTTATTGAACTTGAAGGAAAAGGGCACACGATGGTGTTTTGCAAGCTCACAAACATCACAATGGAAGGAGTCAATTAATTGATGCAGAAACAAAGAAGGAAATATTGATTTAGGTAGGCTAAAAGACGGGTGCCCCATGCCTTGTGATGAAGCCAAATCTATGATACTGGATTAGATAAGAGACGAGTTACTAATAATTAATTCTTGGTATCACTTGTAGCATGCTTTGGATTGAGATAGTATAGCCCACCCTGCTCCTTAGCAACTCCAACCATCCTTCATGTGGTGAGGTCCTGAATAACACAATTAGTAGGAAAAATGTGACAACACGATTCAAGTTGTAAGGTTATAAGTGGAGATAAGATTGGTGGAGAGTTGAGGAACATGGACATTTTTTAGAATCAAGGAAGGTTGAATTTGAATATTACTAGAACCCACAATTGATTTATGAGATCCATCAGCTACAACTATAGTATGGATACCTCTAGTAGGGTGTTATGAAAGAAACGACTTAGCTAGACAAGTCATGTGACTAGTTGTTCCAGAATCCATAGTCCATGAATTTTTGAAATCATTGCAAGAATCAAGAGAGGTAGGGGTCTGATCTTATCAGACATGGCCAAAGAACACGTGTCAAAAAAGCTTACTAAAAGTATTGACAGTGGCCATAAGTTGCTCCTATGCCCTCATCAAATAGTCACATATTGGTATGCTTTACCAAGCTTCTCTAGAACGTGTTCCTTCCCATGAAGATGAAAACACGTCTTTTGTGTGTTCAAACCCTTTATGGTGGATGCACCAACCATGGACAAAAAAAGAATGCCACACAAGAAAGTGAGTTGGTAATTACCAAAAAAGTCTTCATAGATCCCAAACAGCATGGGAGGACCAGAAGTACACAATGGAGGTCCAAGAGAAGGTTGGACCAAAAAAGGTCGGATCTTGGCCAAAAAATTGAATCTTTGTGTGTTAGATTACAAACCCGCAATCCAAACAGTCTTTGATCAATAAGATAACTACAGATTTGGAATGAGGAGAAAAAGCTGGTCGAAGATGGACAGACACCACATGCGTAGACAGAAAGGCGACATGTGAGTTCGTGCACAGAAGATCCTGGTCGCACATGAGTGTGTGACATTGCAGGTGGTGATGGGCTTTTTTGGAGTTGTTGATTTGGAGGTTGCGACATTGATTGCGTGGTTGCTGTAGCTATAATTGACTGGAAAGTATGCCAATTGGAGAGAAAAGGTGTATCTGAAGTGTTTTGACGCATTTGGAGAGGCTGTTTGGATGTGAAATAGCCCTAGAATGATAGATCTGGAGATTCTGAGTCTAAAAATCTCCTTTTTCGTCTGAAAAGACTGATGGAAATTTCCCCCCGTGGTGGCTGGTGACTGGAGATCACCAGGAAAGGAACTGGCTGCGAAGGAACGACAGTTATGTGAGATAATCCGTACTAAAGGCAATTTCTTATATGCACAAAAGGCGACCCAAGCCAACAGTAGAGGAAGCAAGAGGCTCCCATATTGAGAACTCTGATTTGAAAAGAAATTTGAAATATTATTGCTATTGCATAAAAAAGAGGTATAAATGGTTATTATCTTTATAGAGAAACTAACAGGCCTAAAGAATTAAACCCAAATCCTAAGAAGTAAGGAAACCTAATCTGGCTAATAAAGAAAACAAATAATTACATAATATGACTAATAAAGAAAACAAATGATAACAAATCTTCCATATTTATAACAATTTCCATTTTCCTAGGATATTTTTTGAGTTTGTCTTCGATGTTGTTTTTCTGTCATGATATGGTTTTTTACTTCTTCCCCTGGCACATTATCCTTCTCCATTCTAGTCCATCACGACAAGTTTATATTGATATCATATCTATGATTGAAATAGCGCCGCTTTAGCACGCTATACCGCTTCAGTTGCATGTTGCGGCACCCAACCGCTATTTTCGCACCGCGACGCGACGGTTTCCGGTAGCGGTCAGTAGCGGTCGGTTGCGGCTGTGGCGGACGGAAGCTCTTGCGGCGCTACCGCGCCGCTACAGGAAACTGAAGAGAAGTTACAGACATTCAGGGAGAAAAAAAAATGTAAAACGCACGGGTGGCAGCATTTTGTAAATTTAAGTATCATTTAAGGGAATAATAGGAAAAGGCCAGAATAAGTGAGGGGTAAAATAGATATTTTAGTTGAAAAGCCAGCGATTTTTTTGGGTAATGTGTCCGTTGCAGTGCTTGGTGGACAAAATTTAAGAATGCTACTAAATACATAATAAAAAAAAAAGAAATAATGCTAAGAAGTCAAGAGAAAAAGCTGTAGGTGATGCTGCAGGCTGCAGCTACGATTCAGATTTTTGGAAACTCAGTTTTGACAGCTCCTTATCCTAGTTCACTGCATCATTACCCCTATTCTCCTCTTTCCTATTTTTATTTATAATCATAATAACAGTAATTTCAAGTCCCATTGTTTTTCTATCCACCAATTCACATTTTGATCAAATATATTTATTTTTAATAATCAAGATTTATATTATATACTTTAAATAAATTATAATTTGCATGATCTTATAATGTAATATAAAAATAAATTGTTACCATATATATATATATATATATATATATATATATATAATATAAAATTTATATTTTATATTAAAATAGAAAATTACAAAATTATTATTGTTCATTTATCCATTAATATTTAGAATTCTCACATAAAATAAATCATATTAAATGATATATGAGATAATTGATCTTTTGAAGTAATAAGAATGACCTTAAAAAAAATGTGTTTGGCTATATTGTTATTAATTTAGTTACTTTATGTTCCTTGAATCCTTGTTTTGAATGTGTAGTATTATATTTTCCATTCCTCATCTCCTCCTATTTTGGGTGATTTCTTTTCTTATAGAATTTATATAGTATTTATATATGTGATATAATTTATTATAAGTAAATATGGACTTCACGGTAGCGGCTTTACCGCTATACCGCGATAGCGTTTTGGGGGTCTACTGACCGCTACCTGCTATTTAAAACTATGTTCATATTACTGCAGATTCTTGATGAAGAGAAAAACCTCGGCCCTCATGATCGGTTGATCCATGTTTATCATTTCTTGAAAGACAATGCTCAAAATCAGGGGGTAAGATTAAATGATTTATATGTTTATACCTTTTTAATGCTTCTTTGGTCCAAATCCTCTAAAATAAAATTTTATTTTTTGCAATTGAAGCATAATATGCTACCTCTAAATTTTCTAATATTTTAGTTTATTTTTTATTTTTTTGTATTGGTGGTGCTTTGCAATTAACAGCAAGTTCAGAACTTCGGAGATCCTTTTTTCTTGGTTATCCATGAGGGTGAGACATTAGCTGAAGTCAAATTGCGGGTGCAAAAAAAGTTGCAAGTTCCTGATGAGGAGTTTTCAAAGGTAATACATTGGTAGTTTGATTCAATTATATGTTCCTGTTTTTGGGCATTCTGATAAAAACAGAGAATTGGTTGAATTGGTTGAATAGGCTCATTATAAACAGAGAATTGGTTGAATAGAATTTCTGCGCCGGTGTATATCCGTATATAAAAGTATTCTTCCTAGTAAAGGGAAGAATAATGGAGGAAAGTATTCTTCATGATAAAAACAGCAAATCCTGAGACATAAGACTTGACTTTGCAAGAGTAGTGCCGAGAGTCGATGCCTGAATTTTGCATTTTTGCAAAGAGGCGTTTTTCCAGACTCGAATGGGTGACCTTCCATTCACAAATGAGCAATCCTATCACTTTTCCAAGGCTCTCCCTCATCTTTCCTAATAAAAGGGAAAAAAAACTGATCACTAAAATTTCTGAATCTGACTAAACATCATCAAATATTATGCATAAATAAATAGTATTCTGGACAATCTTTCAACACTTATGGTGAACTTTCAAGTCAAATAATTATTAAATTTCTTCGACTTTTGTCAAATGAACTTTGAAGCTTATGTAGTCAATTTCCTGTTTGATATTCAGGTTGCTTACACTTTTGAACCTATTTCTGAATGCTATGATTGTATAATTTATATTTGCTAATAAATAAAAAATTATAATGCGATCTTTATGTACTTTTTATTGCTTCTAATCTCATAGTAGACATCAGGTTCGTCTAATTACTGTTACTGTCTAGTAATAAGATTTTAAACTATGGAAGATTGTTTCAATCTTGTATTTCAGTCATTCACCGATAAATTTCTAGGTGGAGTCATTTTAGCTTCTCAATGATGATTAATGTTTTTCCTCTCTCTTGTGGTCCTTTCAGTGGAAGTTTGCGTTTCTGTCACTTAGTCGTCCTGAGTACCTTCAAGATTCAGATATTGTTTCTACTCGGTTTCAGGTTTGTCAATATTCTCTCTCCTCTGATTTCACCTTTTGGATGTGTGCATGTTCTGAGTTTAAGAATGTCCATGGATTTCAGAGTCGAATTATTTTTTTCCTGATTTTTTTTTTTTTTTTTGGTTACAACTTTAATGTAAATTTAAGTTGTTGTATTGTTTGATTGTTTAGAAAAGGGATATATACGGTCCGTGGGAGCAATATCTTGGACTGGAACACACTGACAATGCTCCAAAGAGGTCCTATGCAGCTAATCAGGTATAATATTATCGGGAGATTAGCTCCTCCTTCCTTTGAGGATTGGGCTGTAGCCTCTAGGTGGGTTATTTGCACCTCATGGTGGAGTGGGCATGTATGTGATGTGGAATGACCTAGTGAACATATACTGGAGGAAATTTGTTACAATTGCAGGAACTTCAAATTTTAAATTAAAATAACCTTACTGAAAATAATAAAGAAGTTAAAGCTCATCTATACACATCCCCCCTCTCCCTTATTTGCGGTTTTCAAAAGCTTACAATGATTACTTCTCAATTTTGCAGAATCGTCACACATTTGAGAAGCCAGTAAAAATCTACAACTAGAAAAAATATTCATCATCTGGATCAGTATATTTAATAGTACTATATGCTAGAAGCACTTGTAACATTTTGAAACAAGAAGCGTGGAGAAGCTGTCAATCTTCTTAAGTAGTCTGTTCAAAATTTTAGCAGAGGGTTTGGGGGTGACTATAGACTTGAATAGTAATTTAGAATATTTTTCTCTTCGGCATTCATATTTTCGGTGGTTTGGAGGTTGAGTTTTAAATTCCTAGACCATTTGGTACATAAGATTTTGGGTTGGGTTGTGTATAGAAGGTATAGGTATACTTAATTGTTTTTTATGTTCTGGTTCTCCCATTGTGGATTTTTGTTTCGGAGATGTTTCTGACAGGATGGGGAATGTGTATTATGTTTCTCTGCAGGGTTTAACATGTAAATTACCCTGTGCCTTTTTTCACCAAAAATTTTGTTGGAGGCGTACTGATTTGTGTTTAAAGGAAAACATTAATTTACCGCCTGTTTCTCATCTTCGAGTAGCTGATGTATTCTCGAAGTTGATTTACACCAGTTAACTGGTTTCACTCTCCTTGTGTTAAATTTGTCACGGTACATTGCAATCAACCTCACTCACGTCACGATGATAGACTTCAAAATATTGGAGGGTTCTTTTGTTTGAATTCCCTCGTAATGGAAAATCATTGAATAATATCTCTTTTATTTTTCATATATGGGTTCATTACAATATATAAGCTCTTTGTTAAACAATTAATTTCCTAATATAAATATTATATTTTACAATAATTGTAATAATTTTTAGAGAATATTATGGGGTGAAGTCTACCTAACATATATGGGACAATAACAACATTCTCAGTCATGTTGATGAATAAATATTTATAATTCACATGGCCAATAAAATACTAAAACTTCTCTAAGAAACTTTTAGTTGACAATGGGGAAGTTGAATAAACAAATTTTATGAACTTCTTGATCCACACGGCCTCCTTAGCTGCTTCTGAAGCAGCTATGTATTCAGCTTCTGTCGTTGAATCTGCTGTTGTCTCCTGCTTGGAGCTCTTCCAAGACACTGCCCCACCAGTTAAGGTGAATACGAATCCTGACTGTGACTTGCAGTCATCCTTGTCACTCTGAAAGCTGGCATCAGTAAACCCTTTCACTGTTAACTCATTAACCCCACCATAGACCAGAAATGCATCCTTAGTTCTTCTTAAGTATTTAAGGATGGTTTTGACTGCCGTCCAGTGACCTTCTCCAGGGTCTGACTGGTATCTGCTCGTAATGCTTAAAGCATATGAGACATCTAGTCTCGTACATATCATGGCATACATGATGGATCCAATAGCCGAAGCGTATGGAATTCTACTCATGCGATCCTTCTCAGGCTGTGACTTAGGACACATAGCCCTTGATAGGTGTACACCATGACTGACAGAAAGAAAACCCCTTTTCGACCCTTCCATGCTAAACCTCTTTAGCATCTTGTCAACATACGTGGATTGAGATAAACCCAGCAGCCTCTTGGATCAATCTCTATAGATCTTTATACCAAGTATAAAGGCTGCCTCTCCCAAATCCTTCATGGTCAAGTTTTCTGAAAACCACTTTTTCGTTATTTTTAATGTGGGATGTCATTTCCTATTAGCAATATGTCATCTACATAAAGTACTAGGAAGACGACATAACTCCCACTAACCTTCCTGTAAACACAAGGTTCATCCTCGTTCTTGATAAAACCGTTACTCTTAACGACTTCATCAAAACGTATATTCCAACTCCTTGATGCTTGCTTTAGCCCATATATTGAACTTTGTAGTTTGCATACCATATGCTCCTGATCTTTGACTTCAAAGCCTTCAGGTTGTGTCATGTACACTTCCTCCTTTAAGAACCCTTTCAAGAAGACGGTCTTGACATCCATTTGCCAAATTTCATAGTTGTGGTATGCTGCTATTGCAAGCATGATCTTAATAGATTTGATTATGGTAACTGGTGAGAAAGTTTCATCATAGTCAACTCCTTGTCTTTGACGATACCCTTTCGCCACCAACCTAGCTTTGTAGGTCTGAACATCAGTCTTGCTTCTAAAGACCCATTTATCACCGATAGGAACTATTCCTTGCGGTTTAGGAACCAAGGTCTATACCTTGTTTTGATACATCGAATCCATTTCAGATTCCATGGCTTCAAGCCATCTAGAGGAGTCAACATCCATGACTGCCTCCTCGTAGTTACTTGGTTCATCATCCTCGACAGTTTGCTGATTCTCAATCACAAACCCATACCTCTCAGGTGGATGGATGACCCTCGTAGATCTACGGAGTTGTGTGTTTACTTCTCCATTGGAGAACGTCGCATGTGGAGCAGACTCGGGTTCCTCAATCTGTTCTTGTGGATCTTGCACTTCTTCAAGATCAATCTTAGTCCCACTCCCTCTTTGAGAGATCAAATCCTTCTCAAGGAACTCAGCATTCTTTGACACAAACACTTTGTGTTCTTCTATGGAGTAGAAGTAGTATCCCTTAGTACCTTTAGGATAACCCACAAATAGACATTTAGTACTCTTAGCACTAAGCTTGTCTGATGTCAACGCTTTGACATAAGTTGGCGATCCCCATACCCTGAGGTAACTCAGGTTGGGTCTCTTACCACTCCATATCTCATATGGTGTGGTCTGAATAGATTTAGACGATACCCTATTTAGAAGGTATGCCGCTGTGTCTAAGGCATATCCCCAAAATGATTTTGGAAGTTGAGTCTCACTCATCATAGACCTAACCAGGTCTAACAAGATCTTGTTTCTCCTCTCGGAGTCACCATTTTGGTGTGGTGTGTAAGGAGCGGTAAGTTGTGAGAGAATTCCATTTTCTCTCAAATAATCCTGAAACTCGTGGCTCAAATATTCACCACCACGATCTGATCGTAATGTCTTAATCATCTTGCCACGCTGTTTCTCCACTTCATTCCTAAACTCTTTGAACTTTTCAAAAGCTTCAGATTTATATCTCATTAGGTATACATACCCAAATCTCGATTTGTCATCTGTAAAGGTAATGAAATAAGAATATCCATCTTTAGCCTCAATAGACATCGGGCCACGTACATAAATATGAATGAGTTCTAATAACTCACTAGCCCTATGACTCTCAAGCCCTTTGGGTTTTTGTCGTATCATTTTCCCAGCTAGACAAGACTCACACTGTCCATAGGATTCCAAATCCTTGGAGTCCAGGTATCCATCTCTATGCATCCTGGACAATCTTGTTTCATTTATGTGCCCTAGTCTACAGTGCCAAAGATAAGATTGATTATCCGTCTTAGGTCGTTTCACATCTATATTGAGTACTTCAGTTCCCATTTCCAACACATACAATCCATTTATTAAAGTAGCAGTACAATAAACCATATCATTCAAAATGATAGAAAATGTACCATTCCTAATACTGAAAGTATAACCATCTTGTTCTAAACAAGAAATTGAAATAATGTTTCTAGAAATATTCAGAACATAAAGACAATTATTCAAATGCAATAAAAGGCCCGTAGGCGAAATAAGGTCAGCATCTCCAACTGAATGAGCAGCAACCCTTGCTCCATTACCAACGCGGAGATCCACCTCATTTCTTTCCAATCTCCTTGGGCTCCTAAGTACCTGCAACATATTGCAGATATGAGAACTACATCCGGTATCCAATACCCATGATGTTGGATTAGCACAAAAATAATTTATCTCAATCATGAAAATACCTGAGGCAGAAGCATCACCATGCTTCTTGTTCTTCACATTGTTCAGGTAGTCTGGACAATTCCTCTTCCAATGGCCTTTCTTGCCACAATGGAAGCACTCAGCATCACCCTTGTCCTTAGGTGCCTTCTTACCCTTCTTTTTGCCCTTCTTCTTCTTGGATTTTCCTTTGGGCTTAAGGGAGTCACCTTTTGCAGGCTCCTTACCCTTTCCCTTGGCCTTGCTAGGCCCACCAATCAAAAGAGCCTGTCTCCTATCCTTCTTGATAGACACTTCAGCAGTTGTTAACATGCTTAACAACTCAGGCAAGCTCACTTGCATCCCATGCATATTGTAATTCATTATGAATTGACTGAAGGAAGGTGGAAGTGAGGTGAGGACTAAGTCATTACTTAGCTCGGCATCCATGATGAAGCATAGGTTTCCTAGCTTCTCAATCAGCCCGATCATCTTAAGAACATGGCTGCTCACAAACATGCTCTCAGACATCCTACAAGAGAACAATTCTCTAAAGGCCTCATACCTCTCATGCCTGCCTTTAATATCATACAACTCCTTGAGATG
The DNA here is from genome assembly GCA_032173675.1 of Gastrolobium villosum. NCBI lineage: Eukaryota > Viridiplantae > Streptophyta > Magnoliopsida > Fabales > Fabaceae > Gastrolobium > Gastrolobium villosum. Next base: position 55,412 of record JAVKPL010016095.1, read on the forward strand.
CATGATAATAGAGGGAGCATCCATATGCTCATGCTGCTTTTGCAGTTCAGGCAACATGGATGCTAACATGATGCATATTGCCATCACATTGTCATCCAAGTGCTGTTGGTGGGTTACGAAATCAAATTCCGCAAACCCTTCTTCCCCTTCCCTAGGAGCTACGGGTATTCCAGCATCTAGAACTTAGACAATCTTTTCGGCCATAAGAACAATTCTTAGGTTCCGATACCAGTCCATAAAATTTGAACCAGTCAGTTTATTCGTATCGAGTATTGAACGCAGTGACAGTGGATTAGTCATACTATAAGCTGAAAAAGATGTAAAGATAGTTTTAGTTAATATACGGTTATGTAGTTAAAAGCAAATTATTAAAGACTTTAAATAACTTTCCCCTCCCACTATTTTATCTAAGTCAATGACCCTTACTATTTGACTTAGGGTTAATCTACTTTTATATTTTACCTTAGTGAGATTAAGAGTGCGATTATTTATTTTAATCTCCGTCTGAGACCGCAAGATTAATTTAAATAATGGGTTGATCTTTATCAACAATAACTCATACCCTCTCTTAACATTAGGTTGACAACTCTTTGTCACTTAGTGGTGCATCTCATGCAACCAACCTAGCACCATTACCCTAAGCACATAAGTCCGGCTGTGCCTGCAACTTATGTCTTAGTTAAGCATTAAACCAGCACCCCAAGTGTCTTACACTTCAAACACTACACTAGCTCAACGAAACAGTGGGTCCCAACTGAGTTGTGGAGCACCACTATGTAGAAGAGGTTTGAGTAGCATTGGTGGTGGGAGGTAATCATACGCTTAATTATTTATTCCTTTTAAGGGTTCCTTTTATTTTAGGGTTAATTAGGTCTCATCAAACGCATGTTGTAAGCTATCATGCTAGTCGTAACCTATGTCAAACATCTATCGGTTTACACTAGTCGCTATTGGACAAACATAATAACCATACAAAACGCGGTTTTCCCAATTCATGCATACTAGGCGTTCTAATCATACATGCATATAAACAGTTTATATTGAGATAGTCATGGTGCTCGCGCTTTTGTTCATTTTGCTTCTTTAAGCAACGGCCGCTTGTCGTCTATACGCCACTAGCCTAATTCTCTATTTACACATAATTAAAGAAACTCCAAAACATCTTTGGAGGGACAAAATTACAAAAATTAAAGTTACAAATTACACTTGTAAATTAAATAGCGCAATTGCACATTAATTTAAAATTCAAAATTTTAAATCCGGGCACCATGACCATCCCCTTCCTGTTTGTACCTGAAAGAATCAAACTTGCAAACACAAACATTATATTATCACATGATATTTTTCATATATATTTTGATATTTAACATTTAAACATCAAAATAATATCAAGATTCAAATTTCTTAAATTTCTCTAGTTGGTCGAATTTTAAAAACAATTTTTAATTCAAATTTTGTTAATTCTTTCTTAAAGAAAACAAAATTAAACCATGCATGTAGCCATAAACATCTTCATGGCCGAATCATATAGGTGAGTATATGATAAATTTTGTCACAAAATTTCATGCAATGCTCATGACACAATTCATGGAGAAAAATAAGAAAACATTCAAGGTACTCTTAATACCCTTCATGACCGAATCTACCCTTTCAAAAAGGGTGTTCCTTTTAAGACTTTCATAAAGAAAAAGAAACTAAACCATGATGCATATTGCTTTATGAACATAGAATCAAATTTACATGTTCATAAAAACAAAAACTTTAACACCTTAAAGGATTTGTGATTCAAAATCCATATGCAGAATTAAACTTTAACCCTTTAAAGATTTTGACCGTGAAAAAACTCTTTTCACAAACAAGGTACCATCACCCGCCGATGGTAAAGCAACCAAGCTCTGATACCACTTGAAAGTAAAATGGCCTTGAAGGTCGATGCATGTAAGGTGGAAAAACAAAATTTTTCACGCGGAAACATACATGCACATAAAGATCCATGCTTTAGGACAACATGATGTTACCTTGTTTTGGCCTGATTAGTCAGGGAGATCAATTGTCAGGTCTGAAGGGTTCAAACGCTCTAATGTTGATCCACACCACCGTTCGTCAATGATCCACACCACCGTTCGTCAATTGTCAGGTCTGAAGGGTTCAAACCCTCTGATGTTACCATAAGCCTTTTAAGGTCAATGGGAGTAGATTGAAACTATATCATGGGGAACAGTCGAATTGGGATAAAGTTTTCGTCCCTTTAGCTTCACCCGAAGCTTAAACTGTACTAGTCAGACTCGTGACATTAAACAAGCGCTCATTGGGAGGCAACCCAACAGGAAAAGTCAGTTTAGTTGTTTTCATTCTATTCTAAGTTAAATAGGAAAAAGTTATGAACTTTGAATTGGCGCTGTTAGCGTCAGACTCACGCTTATAGCGTGAGCAATATGAAATGTGAAAGAAGCTCCACTCTATCAGCGTGAACAATCAGAAAGCCCCACTCACGCTGATAGAGTGAGATTCACGCTATGAGCGTCATCCTAAAAGTTAGATTAAAAAAAAAAGATTGAAACCCTAAACCCCTCACTCTTCCCTCACTCAGACGCGACCCTCTCCCTCTCCCTCTATCACTTCATCTTCCTCCCTTCACCATATCTCTCACCAAACTGCCACCATTATTCACCGGCGACCAACTAGCACCGTGCCTCAGCCATAACCACCGAACATCATCTAATTTTCCCCAACCACCATCTATCGTCATCATTATCCTTCACCAATCGACCACCACACCATTGCGACTCGGTCTGGGGTTTCTATTTTTGGGGAAGAGATTTTGGGATTCTTGTCAAGGTTGATTCAGGCTAGGGTTTTACTAATTGCACAATGGAAGGCGACAAGGTATTTCTTATCTTCCACTTGTATGCTTCAGATTTGATAATTGTAAGAACAACATTCTATGTTTGATTGTGATGCATTTTGCCTGATGGTGTTTACTGATTAGGGAATTATGGGTGTTGCATTAAATGAATGACATGCGTGTTAGGCCATTGTGACTGATTCTAAATATAGTTGGATGCAAGTCGAATTGAATTTGGTCACATTTTTTATTCTGATTTGTTCTAGCTGATATATGGATTTTGTAAGTGGAGAGGAAGTTGTTTGAATGACCAATTTGTAAACATGCATACCCACTGGTTGATATTTTGCCTCAGTCCAATTTCATTTTTTGTGAATAAATTGTGGCTGTGATAACATACTAATGTGTTGTCCTATGCAATGATGGCAGACAATGATTGAATTCATATAAGGCTTATGGTATTCTGTATAAGCATCGGATATAGAGATGATTCAATTGCATGTGTGATATGCTTGAAAAGATCTTCGTTGAATACATTGTAAATTGCCTGTGTTTAAATTTGGGAATTGGCTGATTGAGTAGATATCAATGGGTGCTCTTGCATGCTGAATGAAATGTTTGCTTCTGAGTTCACTAATCTTCTATCTCTGCTTATAGTTTCTGTGTAAGCATATGATATGGAGATGATTCCAGTATTTTCTTGCTCTTCCCATATGATTAGCAATACCCTGTTTTGCATATATCACAAATGAACCACTTGAAGGATCAATCTGGGAATTGGTTTTAATTTGCTGTTGTTTGATGCTCATATTCCAGACTTGATTAATTCTGTTCCTGAATTATCTGAGAATTCTGGCTGTTGATTCTCATGACATATTACTAACTAATACATTTCTAAACTACACATACTTGAATTCTATTTTGTTGGGAATTTTCTGAGTGCAGAGAAAGTAGGTTAAGATAATAACCAAGGGACCTGGCCCAGGCGAAAAAAAAGGAGAAAGCAGTGCAGCTGGCACAAAGAGGTCCAGGGCCTCTTCTACATCTGAATTTGACAGCACTTGGTTCTTATCACCTGAGGCCCAAGACCAGTACTACAAGTGGTTTATTCCAAAGAAAATCATATCAGAGAGGCCAATAAGTTTATTCTTGGATAAGGATTGTCCAGTTAGAAAAATAGCTGAGAGGAGGAATTGGCAGAAGCTGGTGAGATTCCCTGAGCCGAGCTCCAGCACAATACTGAAGGGATTTTGTGCAAATGCTGATAAGGAGACGGTGAATGAGACTCAAAAGAGTTGGGTGAGAGGACATGAAGTATCTTTTTCATCCGCAGCAATAGATAGATTCCTGCAGACTACATATGATCCTAGCAGGAGTTGCTCCTTTGTGCAAACATTTAATAGGATGCAGCCTTTTGAAGGAAGAGGACTTTACTGGGAAGACATGCCTGATATTGCTGAGAAAATCTGGAGTGCCATCACTCATCCTTATTCTACATGGAAGTCAAAAAGTGGACAGTCAGATGTGCCAGAAAAGCTGGATAGACTTGATCTTAATCCAGAAGCTATGTTCTGGCATACTTTCATCAATCCTACTGTCATTGCATCCACTAATTTGAGTGATGTGAATGTTGAGCGAGCGGTATTGCTGTATACCCTCATGGGAGACGAAAATGTCAACATTGGCGCTATTCTATCTGAGAGAATAGTATATATCATCACTCAAGGCAAGGCGGGAATTCGTCTTGCACATAGTTCTTTGATTGAACAATTATGTTTGCAAGCTGGAGTGGAGATCGATGATAATGAGCCCCGGGATCTGAAGATCAAGCCGGAGATAACTCAACAACACTTTACAATGCTGAGTAATGAGTCTAGCCGACATGCTCTCTGGAAGGCGTCTCATGCCTCAGATGGAGCATCTCCAGTACCACCACTAGCTACAGAGCTTGAGGATGAGCCAGTAGCTGAGGCTTCTGCAGATTCCCTTCTTCTCGAGACTTTGGACTGCCGGACACAGCAGATGATGATCCATCAGCAGTATGTGACGAGCATGATGGAGAGACTATGCAGTGATCGAGGGATTGATACTGCGAGTTTCAGTCCATAGTTTCCACCTTTCTCATCTCCAGCAGCGGCTGAGCCACATGCAGTTCCAGCTGATGTTGATGATGATGATGATGCTGCTGATATGGATGATTCTTGATGATTATGCATTGTTAACATGTCACCCACTTCACCATCACATACATTTTAGCATTTCCTTTTGCTACTTTGAGTATTTTGGTGGATATTATGGTTGGATTATTTTCCCTTTATTTTCCCTTTATTCAGTACTTTTTGATGATTAATCTGTTTAACAAGTGTGTGTGTGTGTTCCACCTGGCAGAATTAGCTTATTCAACTAGTATAGTTTGTTGCTGAGGACATCAATATTCTAGATCTAGGAATTGGTCGCATGCTGCTATATGCGAGATATGCTAACTGCAAAACCACACAACATAAAGGAAACAAGAATTTTTTTTTCAAAAGAGAGATACTTCAACTTTTGATTATTTTAACAATTTTGCTGTTTATTTCAAATTTTTATCTTTATTTCATCTTAAAAAAAATATTGAATTCCTGAACAAGCACTCTCAGATTTAGCGAAGCTTGCTCAGTAATATTGTGGATTGAATCATAAGAAGCATGATATCTGTGAAGCACTCATTTGTTCTATATAATCTGAGAATGATGATTTCTCATTTGTATAACTGTTCTTTGCTGAATTATTCTGATATAATGCTTGATGTGAATTCTGGAAATTAGATTCTAGTTTGAATTATAGCTGTGATGATTAAGCCTTAACAGAAATAATTATTTCAGAGAGGTCTCACTATAGTAGTTTTTCTAGAACTTGAACTGTTTCTCTGGCTTGCATGCCTTACTGATATGATAAGGGCACATCTATTATTGTCAGTTTAGAGCCAAATAGCCTACCTAGAAAGAAATTCCATTGTTAACCCTTTTTTAGCCTGAGACCAATTTGTTAAAAAAAAAACCTTATGAAGCTACTTAACCATGTTCTATTGACATACCTTGAGAGAGATTGAAATGCTGATCCTAAGAAAAAGAATCAAGGTACTTCTCAGAAGAAAAAGTTAAGTAACTGAAAAAGAGGAATGGTCTGTAAAAGCAGCTCAGAAGATACAAGAAAGAAGAGGTAGTGAAAAAGGGAAACGAATCCCAAAATACCAAAATGGCAGAATTGAAAGGCTGAGAATGAAGAAATGTCAAAAACCTTAGGATTTCAGTCTCTCCAAACTAATCAGTCCCTGACCAAAAGATTCTTACCCATAAACCAGGCCAAGTTATAACCTATCAAAGACCTTTTGATCAGTCTATGCATGAAAAATGAGTTCCTCATTTTTTAGGAACTTGAGAATATGTTCAAGCTTATGGAATTACTGCTGCACTGATGGAATGCGTGTGGAAACCTCAGACACTGAGTGATGAAAATGTATTTATCTGGTGAGGAATATTCAAGCTAGGATCTGAGTTCTTTATATAACTGAAAAACATTATTGTGAAGTTTTTACCAGAAGTTATACATGCATAGCAATTTGATTTCTTAAAATGTTCATGTTCATGTGTTTCTTCGCAGAGTTGATCTTGCTTATATCTTTAATCTATTACATTGCTGAGGACAGCAACGTTCAAATATGGGAATTGTTTGATATGCCTTCAGCATATAGGTAAATTCAAGCCAAAAAAAGGAAGATTATTGGTTAATCCTGAGTAAAAAGGTAATGTTTATTTTTGATTTGCTGAAATTCCAAATCCAGGATTGTTCAACTGATTTTATGCTGATTTTGTAGGAAGAGCAGACAAAACTGGAGCAAAATGGAGATTTGCCAAAGTAAAGATCCACGCTCATAGCGTGGATGTCACACTGATGGCATGAAGAATCCGAGACTCCCACGCTCATAGCGTGAAACTCACGCTAGTGGCGTGAAACTTGTCTTGCTCCCACGCTGATAGCGTGAAATCCACGCTAGTGGCGTCAGCATTCAGAGAAAGCCATGCTCTTAGCGTGAGATTGACGCTAAGAGCGCCAGATGTCGAAACCACAGCCATGCCTTTTTACAAGGGTACTTTTGGAAGATGAAGAGTGAGATTATAAAAAGGACTCTCAAGCACAGAATGAGGATTTCAGACCTAAGAAAACCGTCGTGCTTCAGAAGGAGAGCTCCAAAGAGAATTTCTTGATCCTCTTTATTCTTCCGTTCTTTCATTTTCACCTAACATTGAATATTGATTTGTCAGACATGAATATGTCTGGCTAGTTTTTCTTTATTGTGGTAAAGGTGACAACCCTTGATCTAAACCCCTTGTAATTTGGATTAATTTTACATTTGTTTATCTAATTGAATTTATTTTCCTTCGTTCTTCATCTCTTGATTCTTTTAGATCTGATCATTCTAATGGGATTGCGAGGGTTAGGGTTCGCAATGGGATATTGAGATCCTAATTCCTAACAGAAAGGAAAGTATCTGTTCATGTATGCACTAGGGATAGGCTGCATGAACCGCAAACGTGAAAGACTCACCGATTTAAACGTTTAACCTAAAAAGGAATTTCTAAGGGATTAGGGTTCTAATAGGGTTAATCAGGTTAAGGCCAATAAAGGATTAAGGCTTAACCAATCAAATAAAAGATGGTGAATCGTTTGATCAATGGGTAAATCGAATGTAAATGTTGATTTAGATTACAAGGTGGGGATCAGAAAGATGTTTGTCCTCTTACCGCAATATTTTCTCAATCATTTTTACATTTTTTACAATTCAATATCTATTTCATTTCTTTCTCATGAAAACTAGGGCTGGCAATATGGGCCAGCCCGCCCCGGCTAGCCACTGGCCCGCCCCGGCTCGTTTTGACAAAATGGGTTGAATTGAGCAACCCGGCCCGTTTTATGAGGGGGTTGGCGGGCTACGGGCCAGCCCGCCTAAAATAAATAAAAATAAAATACAAAAAATTAAATTCTGCATAAAAACACATAAAAAAATCTGCATAAAAGCATAAAAAAATCTGCACAAAATCCTAATGTGCTTATGAAACCAAGAAGATCAGTGTTTAATAATCTACATATAAATATGCATCTTTCAATCCAAAAATAATAATAAAAAAATAAAATCATATCAAGGTAAAACAGAGTAACAAAACAAGTAACAAAGTGTTGTATGAGCAGTACACAACAATTCGAAAAAGCCACTTGCATGAAGAGAAATCTAAGGCACGGAGCCCGGCGGGCTGGAGGGTTTGGCGGGGCGGGTTTGGCGGGCTGGTGGGTTGAAAAACTCAACCCAGCCTGCCCTGTTTGGCAGGTGGGGCGGACCGCGGGCTCAGCCCATTTTGCCACCCCTAATGAAAACCCTAAAAATACGCTTTTACTTTTAGTTTTACTTTTATAATCAATCAACAATATTTTTCACACCCATTTGGATTCCATCCAACTTAAGGGGACTGATTATTTTATTACTTGGTCTACAATCCCTGTGGAGACGATATCTACTTACACTTTATTACTTGGAACGATCGGTACACTTGCCGAGTTCGCAACAATGTGCATTGACTATAGAGCCCTGAATGCAGCTACCATTAAGGATAGTTTCCCTATTCCTATTATTGATGAACTCCTTGATGAATTGGGAGGTTCCAAGGTGTTTAGTAAGTTAGATTTGAGGGATGGATATCACCAAATCAGGGTTTTACCTCAAGATGTTCCAAAGACAGCCTTTAGAACACATGAGGGTCACTATGAGTTCTTGGTTATGCCTTTTGGCTTGACCAATGCTCCTGCAACATTTCAGGCTGCAATAAATCACTTGTTCAGACCATATCTTCACAGATTCATAATAGTTTTCTTCGATGATATCTTGGTATTTAGTAGGACAAAAGATGAACATGTGGAACATTTGAAAATTGCTCTAGGAAATCTGCAGCTGCATAAATTCCTTGTGCGGTTATCTAAATGCTCTTTTGGCGCAACTTCCATTGATTATTTGGGACATATGGTGTATGGAGAAGGGGTACATGCTGATCCCAAGAAAATTAAGGCCATGGTTGATTAGCCTATGCCTTGCAATATGAAGCAACTTCGCGGGTTCCTTGGATTGACAGGTTACTATCGGAGATTTGTGAGGAATTATGTGATGATAGCTAGACCCTTGACTGATTTATTGAAGACAACAAAGGAGTTTAGCTGGACTGAGGAGGCAACACATGCATTCCAACACCTCAAGGATGCAATGACTCACATAGCGGTATTAGTTTTACCTAATTTTAATTTTCCTTTTGTAATTGAAACTGACGCTTCCAACAGTGGAATAGGAGCTGTGTTGTTGCAACGGGAACTTCCTTTGGCTTTTTTCCAGTTAGAAGCTAGGCATTAGGATGGAAAATGCTTCAGTATATGTGAGGGAACTTTATGCCCTCATAGCTGTAGTTAAAAGGTGGAGACAATACTTGCTTGGATCATTGTTTGTGATTAGGACTGATCATAGAAGCATTAGAGAGCCGTTGAATCAAACGATCCAAACAACTAAACAGCAAAAGTACTTGTGCAAACTGTTAGGCTGTGATTTCAGAATTGAACATAAGGTGGGTAGTAGCAATGTGGTGGTTGATGCTCTGTCTAGGGTGTATGAGGAGGGTGGTCTCAATGTGCTGGCTTCTCAACCGGTATTTAGCATCTTGGATGAGGTCAAAAGGCAGAATTCTGAAGATCCATACCTGCTTCAACATCATCAGAAGTGGTTGACAAACCCGGGGGCTGATAAGAATTTCAGTTAAAGATGGAATTCTTTTCCATAACAACAGGTTCTTATTGAGTCCCAGCTCTTCCTTAATTCCTATGTTGATTCATGAGGCTCATACTACACCCATTGGGGGCCATGCTGGGGTTCTTCGCATGTTCTTAAGACTTTCTGCACGTTTTTATTGGAGCTCAGTCAGAAGGGACGTGAAGGAGTTTGTGAGCAAATGTGGAGTATGCCAACAGGTTAAATATGAAGCATCTAAGCCTTGTGGACCGTTACAACCTATGCCAATACCGGAAGGCATCTTTGAGGACCTAACTATGGATTTCATTGTTGGATTACCACCATCAAATGGGTATACCACCATTTTGGTAATAGTGGATAGGCTTTCTAAATTTGCTTACTTTGGCAAATTACCTCGTTCATTTACTGCAACTGTAGTTGCCAAGCTCTTCTATGAGTTGGTGGTTCATGTTCATGGGTTCCCTCGATCTATAGTCACTGACAGAGACCCCATCTTTGTGAGCCAGTTTTGGTCTTAATTGTTCAAACTCAGTGGAACGACCTTACATACCTCTACAGCTTATCATCCTCAATCGGATGGGCAGACTGAGGTAACAAACCGATACTTGGAACAATATTTGCGTTGTTTCTGCCACGAGAAACCTCAAGGTTGGTCAGCCTTCATTGGATGGGCTCAGTTTCACTACAATTCCAATGTCCACTCGAGCATTGGCATGAGTCCGCATCAAGCAGTTTTTGGCAAGTGTCCAGTACTGATTCCCCAATATCCTCGTGGGCTAGTGAAAGTAGAAGCTTTGGATTCCTTGTTGGTGCAACGAGATGAAATCCTTTCTTGTCTCAAGGTGCATCTGCGGCAAGCACGTAACCAGATGAAGATCCAAAGTGACAGGCATCGCAGGGAATGTTCTTTCGCTGAAGGGGGATTTAGTTTGGGCTAAACTACAGCCCTATAGACAAGTCTCAGTGGAGAGGAGGGTAAGTCATAAACCTGCTAAGCGTTTATTTGGGCCATATACTGTTGTCAAAAAGCTTAGGGACATGACCTAAAAGCTTCAATTACCAGAGGGCTGCCAAATCCACCCCACGTTTCATGTGTCCCTGTTGAAACCATATAAGGGAGGAACTGATACTCCACCCCAACCCTTGCGCTTATTGGCCATGGATAATAAACCACTGCAAGAGCCATCGGCAGTGTTGTTTTCACGAGATGTTGTGTTGAGAAGGGTTCCTCAGTGGCAGTTTCTGATACAGTGGACTCACACAGTACCAGAGGATGCTTCTTAGGAGTTTGAAGTGCATCTTAAACGTTGTTATCCAAGCTTGGACCTTGAGGACAAGGTCAGTTCTGAAGGAGAGGGGACTGTTACACGAAGGACTTCTACAAGGGAGAAGCATCATTCAGTAAGGCTTAGGGACTTTGTGGCTTGAAGATGCCACATCATTCATGTGAATAAGGGCCCCCGCGTTAGTAGTTAGTAGTGTGGGTATGGTTAGTTAGAGTGAGTAGGACGTTGTGATTCTGTTAGTAAGGAAGCCTGTGATAGTATAAGAGGAAAACTATTTTTGGAAAGGACATCTTTATAAATATTTTTTAACAAAAAAAAAGAAGAAAAATAGAAATTGCATGTAATACTAATAATACAAGATTTTAAAATAATTTGAGGGGGCATTGCCTCAGAAAAAACACTATAAGGCATTAAGATCTTTGAAATACTACTCTTACAAGTTGGTAAATTCTTAATCCAATAACATAATCAGAATCCTGAGAACTCCCTCTCTTCTCAATCTATATTATTGTATTGCTTATAAAAAAAGAAGGGCAATATTTGAAGTACTAGTAGGCATAACTGAAGCGAACTTGTTGATCTTTTATGAGAAAATCAAACATCAGAAACGATATTGTGCAACAGCTTATTTTATTCTGACTAATGAACTTGATTTAAATACAAAACTGAGCTCATGTGGTTGCCACTAACCAGCTGATTTTGTTGGTCCACAAAATCAGCAACAAACTAACAAAGCAATAACAATAAAATGAAGTAAACAAACTCCTAAACAGAAAACTAAACGATTTAAAAAAACAACTAATTAACTCCTAAAAAATAGGACATCAACAACAGCCTTGAAACACCAACATTCTCCTCCTGGATCAAGTGCTGCACACTCCTAGCTTCTCCCTGAGAAATTCAAATCGACTAACATGAAATGACTTGGTGAATATATCTGCAATTTGGTTTTCTGAATTGCAGTACATTAGCTTCACTTCTCCAGCCTTCTGCACTTCTCTCAAAAAATAATACTTGATCTTAAAATGCTTTGTTCTTCCATGAAATACTGGATTCTGTGAAATAGCTAGAGCAGCTTGATTATCCACAAATACTTTTATGCCTTCTTTTTGCTCCAAATGCAGGTCATCCATCAGCTTCTTCAACCATAATGCTTGGTTCACAGCTGCAGTAGCTGCAATGAACTCAGCTTCTGCAGTTGATTGGGCCACTATTTCCTGCTTCTTTGAACACCAAGAAAAACAAGCTGACCCAAATGTAAAACAATAACCCGAAGTACTTTTCATATCATCCACTGATCCAGCCCAGTCACTGTCAGAATACCCTTGCAACTTAAACTTCTGAATTCTACAGAATTTGATTCCATATGAAAGAGTACCTTTCAAGTACCTTAACACCCTTTTTGCAGCTACCATATGCAGTTCACTTGGACAATTAAGAAACCTAGACAAGACACTTACGGTAAACATAATGTCTGGCCTAGTTGCAGTGAGATACATAAGGCAGCCAATTAAACTCCTATAAACTCTTTCATCTGCAGATTCCGATTCATCTTTCTTTTGAAACTTTTCCTTTTGACCCATTGGAGTACTTACACTCTTGCACTCCTCCATGTTGAATCTTTTCAGAATCTCCTTCAAGTACTTCTTTTGATAGATAAAAATTTCATTTTCAGTTTGTCTAACCTCCATCCCCAAAAAATATGACATCTCACCAAGATCAGTCATTTCAAACGTTTTCATCATTTCCCTTTTGAATGCAGTAATCTGAGAATTATTACTCCCTGTTACCAGCATATCATCCACGTAAAGAGACACCACCACTAAGTCAGATGCTAACTTCTTAACATATAAAGTGGATTCACTAAGACTTTTTATGAAACCCAAACCCAGCAAGTGCTCATCCATCTTGTTGTACCATGCTCTAGGAGCTTGCTTCAAACTATAGAGAGCTTTTCTCAGCAAATAAACCTTCTCCTCCTGATTTGGTGTGACAAAGCCTTCTGGCTGCTCAACATAAATCTCCTCTTGCAACTCTCCATTTAAAAAAGCAGATTTCACATCTAACTGATACACTTTCCATCCTTGTTGAGCTGCCAAGGCAAGAATCATTCTAATTGTATCTAGTCTTGCAACCGGAGCAAAGGTTTCTGAGAAATCAACTCCCCAAACCTGTGCATATCCCTTCACCACTAACCTGGCTTTATGCTTGTTCACTGAGCCATCGGGATTGAGTTTGGTCCTGAAAACCCATTTTACTCCAATCACTTTCCTGTCCTCAGGTCTTTCTATTAGCTCCCATGTCTGATTTTTTTCTATCATAGCCAACTCTTCCTTCATAGCATTCATCCACCTCTGATCACTTTTAGCTTCCTCATAACTTGAAGGTTCCAAAACAGCCACACTACACCTCTGATATATATCAGTCAGAGATCTGGTACCTCTAATTGGATCATCATCTACTAGCTCATCATAATCCAGTGAGACCTCCTTATGCTTTGCTTGTGGCTCATCTGTCCAGTCCCACTGCTCATCTTCTAGGAACTGAACATCCCTGCTATTGATCACCTTCTTTGTTTGCGGTTGATAGATCTTGTAGGCTTTTGACACCAGACTATAGCCAATGAAAATTCCAGGTTCAGCTTTTTCTCCCAGCTTGTCTCTCTTGACCTGTGGAATGTGAGAAAAACACAGACAACCAAACACTTTCAAATTTTTTAGAAATGGCTTGAAACCAAACCAAGCTTCGAAAGGTGTCTTCTTTTCCAGTAGCCTTGTAGACAGTCTATTTAACAAAAAGACAGCTGTGTTTGCTGCTTCTGCCCAAAATTCTTTTGGTAGATTCTTCTCATGCAGCAGACACCTAGTCATCTCCATAATGGTTCTATTCTTTCTTTCACTAACTCCATTTTGCTGTGGAGAATAAGGAACAGTAAGTTGATGCTCAATTCCAGCTTCCTCACAGAAAGTGTTAAACCTTTGTGAAGTGTATTCTGTTCCATTATCAGATCTGATGACTTGAATTTTGCAGCCACTTTGAGTCTCAACCCATCTTTTAAACTTCAGAAATATCTCAGCAACTTCTGACTTTTGCTTCATAAAATAAATCCAGCACATTCTAGTATAATCATCAATGAAGATAAGAAAATACCTGCTGCCATTTAGTGAAGGAGTCACGTGAGGACCACAAAGATCTGTATGAATTAGTTGCAGTTTCTTTGTAGCTCTCCAGGTGGATTCTTTGAAAGGAAGTCTTGTCTGTTTGCCCAAAAAACAAGCTTTGCACCTTGTGATCTGCTCCTCCAGGATTGGTAACCCAGTTGCCATTTCATTCTTCTGCATGAATAGTAAGCCTTTGTAATGAAAATGCCCCAGCCTTTTGTGCCATATTTCTGAATCACTAGCCTGACACTTGAATGCCACTTGCTCCTTCTCAAGAGGATTTAGAGAAAAACTCTTCTGTTGCATCTTTATTCTGAATAGCTCCTGACCATTTGAGTCAAAGATCAAACACTTCCCTTCGTCAAATATCACTTTAAATCCCTTTTCTACCAACTGTCCCACACTCAGCAAATTCTGATCAATATCAGGCACGTACATCACACCAGAAACCAGCTTAGTTCCAGCATAGCTCTCTATTGCTACAGTCCCTTTACCTTTCACTTCTAGATACTCTCCATTTCCAATTCTCACTCTTGACTGCAATGACTTGTCAAGGTCTCTAAATAGCTTTTCATCACTTGTCATGTGGTTTGTGCAACCACTATCAACAAGCCAACTATCACATGGAGCACTAGAGGAGAAACAAGAGGCATCAAATAATTGATCTGCCTCATGCTGGTCTGCAACATGTGCCTCACCTTGCTGCTGATTTCCCTTTTCTTTGCAGAACCTTTCAATGTGTCCAAACCTATGACACTTTCTGCACTTTACATCTGGCCTCTTCCAACATCTAAAGTGTGGGTGATTCTGCTTTCCACAATGCTTACATGAGGAATGCCCGCCCCAATTGTTTTTAGAGTTGACTGCATTGTTCTCTCCTGCAGCAGCTTCTGAACCACTACTGTCATCTCCTTTCTTCCATCTTACATTATGCTGTTCTTTAGCCTGCAAAGCTCCTTCTGTACTTCCTTCAAGCCGCATTAACCTTCTCTGCTCTTGTGCTTGCAGAGCACTTAGCAATTCTGCCAACTTGATTTGAGACAAATCCTTGGTATTCTCCAAAGATGCAATGGTTGCTTCAAACCTTTCGGGCAAGGAGACAAGAACCTTTTGCACTAGCCTATTATCAGAGAGGTCAGTGCCTAGAGCTCTTGCTTGATTTGCAATATTTACCAACTTATCAGAATACTCCTTAATTGTTTCAGACTCCTTCATCTGCAATCTCTCAAATTGTGTGATCAGATTCAACCCCTTCATGCTTCTAATCCTCTCATCTCCTTTATACTCAGCTTTGAGGAAGTCCCAAATAGCTTGAGCTGATTCACAAGCCATAATTCTGTTGAAAATGGCAGGTGAGACAGCAGCATATAAACAAGACTTTGCCTTTGCTTTTCTTGTTATCCTCTCCTTATGAAACTTGATTTGATTGATGGTTGGATTTTTAGGAAGGGGAGCAACTTCATAATCTTGTTCTACAGCTTCCCAAAAATCGCAGCCCTCTAGATAGGCTTGCATTCTCACTGCCCATGCTTGATAATTTTCTCCATCGAATATTGGTGGAGCCATTGCTGAAAAACCACTCGATCCTCCCTCCATTAATTTCTTAAGTCACTCACAGCCCCTTAAGATCAAGAAGGCTCTGATACCAATGTTGATCTTTTATGAGAAAATCAAACATCAGAAACGATATTGTGCAACAGCTTATTTTATTCTGACTAATGAACTTGATTTAAATACAAAACTGAGCTCATGTGGTTGCCACTAACCAGCTGATTTTGTTGGTCCACAAAATCAGCAACAAACTAACAAAGCAATAACAATAAAATGAAGTAAACAAACTCCTAAACAGAAAACTAAACGATTTAAAAAAACAACTAATTAACTCCTAAAAAATAGGACATCAACAACAGCCTTGAAACACCAACAGAACTCAAGTCAGGCTGCTTTTCATCTTCTCCGTAAATATGCTGCTATAATTTGTGACAAACTACCCATTTATTTTTGGTCCTGGGATTCAATCTTTCAGTCAAAAAATTAACAAGCTACTTTCTCCATTACACTCTTTTGAATGAATATTACAACCTTCTTTCTGCATTACAAATTTTTTGTTTACACACTCTTACAAATTACACTAAGTATGACTGGTCATACTTTAATCAAGAGTGTATGACCAGTCATACTTAGTGTAATTTGTAAATTTTTTTTGTAAAACGGTCATCCTTCCCCTTATTTATATATTGAAAACCAACAGTGAAGCCAAACTCACCAAGTTGAAGCCTCATTTATTAGATTTTAATGACTCCATATCCAACAGTAATCAGTCCCATTGAATCCTTGGTTGCTTTGAGATATAGCCTTACATGACGATAAAAGGAATGTATCCTCTCATGTGACATAGAAAAGTGAGATGATCTTAGCCGTCTATATAAAAATTAAACAATTGTGGAGAGCGCATTAGGATAAAAAGTAAGGAAAGGATAATCGTTGATTTGACTATAAACAGTTGAGATCGTCTAACATATGACTTTGAGAGGATCCAATTCCGGCCGGGGAAGAAGCTATTCTTGAGATCTTCTATTGTGAAATAAGGTTATGTGAAACCGTCTATAAACAAATCAATAGTTACGAACAACACATTAGGATAGAAAGTGAGAACCTTTGATTTGACTATAAGTAGTTGAGATCATTCCACATATGACCTCTAGGAAAATTTCTTTAGTGCTACGGATACACCAAATATTCGGTGCATCTTCCGATCACAATGTAATGCATGTCTTATTTTTTATCAAATCACGTGTTACATTATAAGTGGAAGATGCATCCATAACTCGGTGCATCCGTAGCACTAAAGACATCTTCCATCCGAGGAGGATCCATTCTTGCCTACAATACCATGCTTTTTTTGTTTTTGTTTCAACGTTCTTCTATTTAATCACGTCTTGCTGCCAAGGGAACAACTTCGGCAAGAGGAGTTGGGAGTGGCCAGGTTCGACACACCGGACATGAGAGGTTTACCTTCAACCACCGGTTAATGCAATCTCTATGAAACGCGTGACCACAATCGGGTAGAAGCTGCAATAAATCTGTGTCCTTGTAATCTGCCAAACATATTGAGCAGCATGATGTTATTGTTGCTGAATCAGGTTTATGCTGCTTTGCTTCGGAATACAATAGCATCGGATAACAGTTCAAAGATGCTACTTCTTGATGGATTTGGATGGTTAAGGCAGAAGAATCTAGCTCCATGCTAGTGTTGGCAGTGGCACGCACTTGCCAGTTTTGCAAGCTTCCACGGCTACAATAATAAGAAATGAGAGTTAAGACTGTGATCACTATGAGAACCATAAGTGATAACCCAATTGAATAATATGCATAACCATGCTGGTTATCTGAAGGGTTTTCGTCAGAATTAATGGAAGTGTTGTTCATGATCCTATGAGTTGGGGCTGTCAATTTCCACCGTGAATAGAAGAAGGACTGAGGGATAAGAATGCCCCTTTAATTTAAAACGGATCCTAGGAAAATTTTGAAGGCTTCATTTATTATGAGTAAACTAATATACCAAGAGGCTTGACTTCTTGCTCCATAAAAAATCAATGAAGGTATTCAATAATCATTGGTTCAAATAATAATTATTCTATAATAGTATAAATTATTAAAAGGGTTTTATAAGAGTTATGTTGTAGGAAAAATGATTGTGTAATGTTATAGAGATTCGTTTTGCGTGCAATAGTTTTTTTATTTGCTTCAAAAAGTGTGGGTCCCACAAAATGTTGTGTGTGTAGGAAACTTTTAAAAAGCCTTAATCTATCAGTTTAAGCTCTTGGGTTAAATTAGTTCTTTAAGTTTATAAAAAAAAAAAATAGTTCTTTACATGGTATCAGAGCCTTGGTGTCACGGGTTCAATCTTCACCGGCCTCCACTTTCTTTTATGGTATTTCTTAGTACAGGTATTGATGATCTTCATTTTAACAACTTAAATCTTTTGGGTGAAATGATTCTTTACAATAAGAAATTTGTTTTTCTTTATTTTTGGAGATTTTTCCATTCATCCCTTACCAATTAATCCAGTGGTAGAACTTATTTCTCTTAATCAAGAGTTTCAAAGCTCTAGGTATGGGAAAAATGATTATAAAAAGAGTCATCTATATAGGCTAGACAATACTCAAACTCGGTTTCAATTGGGTTCCGATGAACTGGTTGGGATTAAAAAAAAAAAATAGAGTTTTAGGATCTGTTCGAATGTGTTGCATTTTTTCTTTAAAATTATTTTATAGAATAGTTAATGAAATAAGTATTTTCTGTATTAATTTTCGTTTCGTTATTTTTTTTTTCCATTTGTATTGAAAAGGGAGGTAATATTGCGTGAGTGATTAGAATTTAGAACATGTGTGCTGGGTTATGATATTCGCACACAAAAGGAATAAGATGGAAACTGAGGGGAGTTATTATGTGGTGATGGTTTCTACTTGCAGTTTACGGGCTGGTGAAGGCTAAATGTACGTGTCATTTGACGCATATTTTAGCCTCAACTTGCATGAATGCGCATGCCATCCGTAAGCCAAAGATAGCTAGGAAGAGACGTCATGCTAAGAAGAAACTATTCGTGTTAATGTCATTATATTGGACAATTAATATATGAACGCAAGATTCACACCAAGAATTGCGTAACTTTTATAATTGTAGATATTGTTAGAGACATTAATAAAATATTGTCAATGTGCTCTCATGTTACTATAATGAATTTGTTGCATTATATAGCTCGTAGCTTGTTATAAGGGTACTTTAATTGGTAACTGAGCGTTTATTGGTTTGCTTTCATCAAGGGTTTAAATTTTGTTCAAAATAAATTTTTGGAATTCTTGGGGGTCACCGGGAAACAACCTTCTTCTCAACGAGAGATTAATCTTATCGTTTCTCTAGTGATAATGGTCCAATGCACCCACTGTTTCAATAAGGAACTAGCTTTATAAGCCGTATTCCGAAAACAAGGTGGCTGGAGGAGATTATGTGGGAATACCTCTAAAGTTCCTATAAAAAAGTGAATTTGATCATCGTCGTCTCCATTTTCTAATGAAAATAAAAATTTAAAATCAGCAGTAAACCAAAATGTAAAATAAAAAAATAAGCAATTAAAGCTTAAGGACTCCGGCGTGAATGAGTATATTAGAGATATTAATATAATCTCATTTAATATTTAAATTTTTAAGTTAAAATGATTGCTTTGCAAAGTATTATGAAAATTGAAATATTGGACGAATGTGCGTATACATGCTTCGATTGATTTATTGCAAAGTTTGACTTTGGCCTGTTATTGCATGTGGCGATGCTAATTTGGTAAACGAGGAATCAATATTAAAAAATTGGGCAAAGGTTTCCCATAAGGGATTCCGTCGTGTTTGAAGTTTTTTATTTTTGGTATGGCTGTTCCTAAACTTTGCTGACTAGTTTAATTAACTGAACCACTTTACATAATAAAAAAAATTATATTTCAAGGTCAAAATGGTCTTGGGAGTAAAAAGGATTTCTTATTTAATTTATCTACTATTTGTACCATTATCCAATTCCCTTTTGGCGATTCAATAGAAGAATTTGATTTTTTAAATGATTATATTTATAGCCAAGCTATTTTAATAATGTGTTAAAATAGATCAAAATAAATTTTCGTTTGCTCTTTTTCACATTCATATTTGATGTATATTTAAAACTTTTTCTACTAATCTTGATTGTTGTTATTCTTTGAAGGGCATTTTATTTTATACAATTCCAAAAGAGTTTGATTGTGTTAACAGCTACTTGTTCAAACTTTATGTCATTAGAATCACATTAGATTTAGGAAATTGTTTATATTGGTCAGCTCGGAGAGAAAATGGAATCCTAAACAGAAAAAATGGAGACAGAGAAAATGCATGGTGTACAAGGAAAGGAGGCTAATACCTCTACGACGGAAGAGGATGATCTACTCCAGAGGAGTATCAAGAAGACGAAGGAGGCGAGGAAGGGTATTTCTTATAAGGACAGTCTAATGCAGTTCAATGGGATCTGGGCTGAAGTAGCTAATGAGGATGATGAATGGTTGTCAAATCTGGCGAAAGATCAGGCTGAGATTGTGGCGAAGATCAGTGAAGTGAAAGCTGCGAAAGAGGATCCTTTATGTCCAACCTATCATTTTCCAGTGGAGGAATTCAAGGAGAACTGTAAACAATGGAGGAATACCCTAATTGTTAAGCTGTTAGGGAAGCGATTGGGAGCAAAATTCTTTACTGGTAGACTTCAAAAGATGTGGGGGTTAACGGGCGCCCATGAGTTTATTGATTTAGAAAATGATTATTACCTTGTGAGGTTTAATAATGCGAAGGATTATGCTCATGTTCTACATGAGGGGCCTTGGGTGATTGCTTATCACTATGTTACGGTTCAATGATGGAGACCATTTTTTGATCCATTTGATGATTCAGTCACCGAACTTGCTATATGGATCAGAATACCTAATCTTCCTATTGAGTTTTATACTTCCCAGGATCTCTGGCGTATTGGGAGCATGTTTGGTAAACCCCGGAAAATTGATCATAATTCTTTAAAGAGGTGTGATTTGGGAGAGGGTGATATTGCACAGAGGGGAAAATTTGCAAGGATTTGTGTGGAGGTAGATTTGAGAAAGCCATTTTTGTCCAAATTCAATGTTTTTGGACGCGTGTTTCAAGTTGCATATGAGGGTTTACATATGATTTATTTTACATGTGGATGTTATGGTCATAGAAAGGATACTTGTCCATCTGTAGTCCGAAGTAATCAAAATATGGATGCACCTGGTCATATTCCAGTTCCTCAAGATCGTAGAGTTTCAAGGTGGAAAGAGAATAAGGATGATGATGCTTTTGGGAGTTGGATGATTGTACAAAGACCTGCAAGGGGAGAAAGCAGCAAATGATGCCATAGAAACAGGTGGGTAATACGGCTGATGTATCAAGGAAGAAGGGGAATCATGTATCTGATTCTCATCGGAGGGTGTACAAACCGGTGCAGAAATCGCCGGTGAAGATAGGAGGGACACGTTTCGAAGTTTTAAATGCTGATATTAATGCATTGAGTCAGATCAAGGAAACGCCCACAGAAATTATGGGGAAGAATAAAGGGGAAGGAGACTGGGCGAGTTTGGAAGCCCTAGGTGCTACTCGTGTTTATACGAGCTTGAACTAGTGTGTTCTTTGTCTTACTATGATGATGTTTTTTATGTTTGTTTTCTATTGGAACTATAGGGGTGTGGGCAAGAAAGGCTTCATTCCCTTAATAAAAGATCTTGTTCAAAGACACAAAATAGATATTCTAGTTCTTTTAGAAACCCATTATAGTGGTTTGAAAGCAGGTCGTAAAATTAGAAGACTTGGTTTTAGTGATTACTTTTTTACTGAAGCAGTGGGTTATTCAGGTGGTATTTGGTTACTTTGGAATGTTGATAATGTCCAAGTCAACGTTTTAAAGTATCATCATCAGTATATTCACACCAGCTTACTCTGGAAGGAAAATGGTAAGCTAGAACTTGCAACATTCGTTTATGCAAGTCCAAGGCTGTTGGATAGAAGAGTCCTTTGGTCGGAATTACAAATCATTAAGGAGCAATGTAGTGGTCCTTGGATGGTGTTGGGAGATCTCAATTCTTATCTTAGTAGGGATGAAAAATAGGGTGGTAGTGCACCAAATTGGAGGAGTTTGATTGACTTCAGTGAGTATCTGGATTATTGTGGTCTATATGATATTGGTGCAATCGGTCCTAGGTTCAGTTGGCAGAGAGGAGCATTGAAGGAAAGACTTGATAGAGTTGTGAGTTGTGACTAATAAGGATTGAAATATTGGTTTTCCGAATCGTAGATTAACTCATCTTAATTTCTATGGTTCTGATCACCGTTCTTTGCTGTTATGGGATGGTCCGTTGCAGTCTAATTTGAACAGACCTCGTCCTTTTCGTTTTTTGGATGCATGGTTAACTAGTGATGACTTTACTGGAATTTTTAAGGACTGTTGGGAAGCAGGTTCGAGTTGGGTGGATATGAACTCCACGTTCAGACATCGTGTGTCTGAGTGGCATCGTCAGTATTTCCAGGTTAATCAGAAAAAAAGCATGAGCTGTATGCGAGATTACATTGTATTGACAATAGTTAACTCATTTTCCGAGTAATTTTCTAAAAAGGTTACAGAAGACGTTGTGGGATGAGTTCAACACCAATTTGGCTAGGGAAGAACTTACTTGGTTTCAACGATCTAGAGCTAGATGGTTGGCATGGGGAGATAGTAATTCCAGATTTTTCCATAGCTGTACTGTTGCTTGTAGAAGAAGAAACCGGATTGATATTTTAAAAGATGAGGATGGTAGTTGGATTGGTGATCATGAAGCTCTTGTTAACTTGGCAGTGAATTATTTTGCTAAGTTATATACGGAAGACGATGGAGTCAAGCCTCAGTTTCCTGCTTTGCATGTTCCTGTATTAGCCCGTCTCAATTTTGTCCCATCTGCAGAAGAAGTGAAGGCTGTTATGTTTGGGATGGGATACTATAAAGCTCATGGGGTAGATGGTCTCCATGCTATTTTCTATCAGTCTAAATGGGAGTTTGTGAAAGATGCAGTTTTGGAGCTAGTCTATGGTATCTTTGTTGATCCACAGAAAGTTATATCCATTAATCAAGCGTTGATTTGCCTTGTTCCTAAAATTGACAGGTGTAAGAACTCGCACCGCTAAATAAGGTAATTAGTGAATTAATTATGATAATTAAGAAATGATTCCATAATTAACCTTAATAATTATTATTAGGCTTAAATAATTATATTGAGTGAGTAAAAATATTGAAAGTCGCTTTTCGGAAGAAAAGCGCGGATACCGGTTCTGCTACCCGGTATAAATGCGTACCGGAAAAGTATCCCGGAAAAATATAACGAATGCATGATAATTACTAGAATATTATGTAGGACTTGTAAAACAAGTTTCAAGTCAAAATAATAAAATCTGATGCCAGAACTGATACTGGCTATGGAAAAGCGCGTACCGGAAAGGTGCTCCGAAAAATAAAATAGAAATATGACAAATCTCAGAAAGATGTGTAAGTCTAGATTCCAAAGTTTGGGATCAAGATCTTTTGCGTTGCTATTAAGGCTAATACTGCGCTTGAGTGGCCAATTGCCTATATATATTATCTTTAGAGGGCACAAAATCCTAGGCAGCCTCTATCCTACGTGAACCTTGGTTGGCTGAATTGGAGCTACTGTTCCATTGCCTTCTCCTTCATCTTTCTTGAGCTTGTGATCACCTTCTTCACCAATTCTTCTCCTAAACAATTAGAGTGTGTCTTGTGATAATGAAGTGCAACCTTTTCTGAGTTGAGGTGCTGGTTGAAGGGTGTTGAGTGGGTTGTGATGTTGTCTTCCTTGTTGAGAGCTATTGTTCATACCATTGGAGGCTTCAAGGAGCTTCCTTTGTGTTGAAAGGGCCAAGCTTTGCACCATTTTCGTACACCTTTGTGTGGCCTGAGTTGAGGAGCTTTTGGAGAGCTCCAAGAGCACACATTACTTTGTTTCAAGCTTGGGGTAAGTTCCCTCACCTTTGATCTTAAGTTGTGATGCTTAAAGTTGATGTTTTGGCCATGTTTAATGAGTAAACAAGAAGGTATAATGATAATGAACCTAAAATGGATTAAAGATGCATGCTTTAACGTGTATATGTGTTAAAAGTGGGATCTTTGGACTGGATATTCACGAAATGCAGAAACTGCATTCTGTCGTGAGATATCCGGATATTTGTCGAGCAGATATCCGGATATCAGTATCCGGATATGGTATCCGGATATTCATATCCGGATATGGTATCCGGATATTCATATTCGGATGTGGGAATTGAGTATCCGGATATGGTATATCCGGATATGGTATATCCGGATATGGTCAGTGTGATATCCGGATATTGCATATCCGGATATGTCCCCTGTAATATCCGGATATTCTGGGATTTTGCAGAACAGTAGCTGTGCCGTGTGAACAGTAAGCTATTGGGGGTTTGTGGACCCTAGATTAAGGAAGTTGAACTTCTGTAATTAATAAACTAAGTCAGAATCACATGATTAAGGGCTTATGGCTTTGTTGGAAGCCTTGAGACGTAAAACGTAAAAGAAAGGCGTAGTCTTTAAGTGGTATGCTTGTGTTGCATAACTAATGATATATTATTGGTCCATATCAGATTGTGATATTGCTGTTTTTGGACTTAAGAATGGTTGGACTCTTGGCTTGGATAGCTAGCTTGCAAAGTAAGCTATCGTGTCCTCGGTTTAGCCATTTTGTGGTTCCACCATGTCCCATGGGGATGTGGTTTATGCATGCTGTGTTACATGCTTTGATGATTTGGAAATGCTGTTGAGCTATTATATGCAATGTGCTTTTATGATATGCATGTGGTGTCCACCTATACGGTAAGCCTGAGTATGTAGCACATACAAGATGGTGAGGCTGTGGGTGAGGTGCAAGCGGTGTTCCTTGTACTCATGTGGGTTTAGACGTATTCCTGCATTTCTCTGGCCAGTAGATTTGATAAACACGCATGGCATAATTATCTGCTGTATTGCATAGTTTTGGAACTTATATTGTAAATACTGTTTTTGAACTTATATTACACATGTAAGTGAGCTTGGGGTGGAAGATCCTTGAGGACCACTTGCCTTACTGAGATTTCTTGTTTAGTCATCTCACCCCACGTTTGGGGACGCTTATTTCAGGATCAGGTAATGTTGAGGGCTCAGGTGGCAGGAGGCCAGAGCTGAGTTGATATTTTAGGACATGCTGACATGCTGGATGTTGACTGCTGTTATGTTTTCCCGCTTTGATTATGATATTATGTTGAGACTGTTGTTGGGCATTGTGCCTTATTTGGTGAGCATGGGGTTTGTCCATGCCACATGGATTGTTTTTATCTACTTAGTTAAAGTTGTAATTAAAGTATCAGGATTTTGACCCAGGCTATGTGTTGTAGCCCTGTGGCTTTAGATACTCACATTATATTTATATGTGAGGTATTTCAGTTAGTTGTCTTGCAATTTACATACAGGCAATATTTTATGAAATTGATTAAGTAATCAAGTTGGCTAAGGGTAATGACGTCATAATTGAATTAAAGAAAAAGTTATTCCGCATTTTAATTAAGCGTGGCTTAATACGATAGTATGTTAACAATCCGGGTTAACACGAGCTGTTACAACAGGCCTGAGATGATTTCCCAGTTTCGTCCTATAAGCCTGTGCAATGTGGTGTATAAATGTGTTACGAAGATTATTGCAAATAGGGTTAGAGAGGTAATGGGGAAGCTTAATATGCCTAACCAGTGTAGTTTTGTTCCTGGTAGACAAGGTACTGATAATATTATTATGGCTCAAGAAATTATGCATTCTATACGACAGAAGAAATGGGTTAAAGGGTGGATGATTCTAAAGGTTGATCTGGAGAAGGCTTATGACAGAATTGCCTGGGATTTTCTTCGTGATACGTTATCTAATGCAGGTTTTCCAGATCCTCTTATAAATCTGGTTGTGTTGTGTTACATTCTATAAATGTGCTTTGGAACGGTAGCATGACTCGTGAGTTTACTCCTTCTCGTGGTATCCGTCAAGGTGATCCTCTTTCGCCTTATCTCTTTGTTCTTTGCATGGAGCGGCTAGGACAAATGATTAATCTTGCGGTGGAAGGGAGGACTTGGGAGCCTGTGGTACTGTGAAGGAATGGGCCACAATCTCTCATCTCTTCTTCGCTGATGACCTTTTTCTGTTTGCTGAGGCCTCGATGGAGCAAGCTAGAATAATTCCAGCTATTCTAGATTGTTTCTGTAAGGCTTATGGTCAACGAGTGAATAGGGAAAAGTCGAAGATTATTTTCTCGAGGAATGTCAGTCACATTCAGTCCACCGAGATAAGTAATGAGACGGGTTTTTCCCTAACTATGGATCTTGGAAAATATCTCGGTATTCCGCTGCACCATGGGAGAATTTCTAAGAGTTCTTATGCTCATGTGATGAAGAGGATGAATCAGCGTCTAAATGGTTGGAAGCAATCTACCTTATCTCTTGCAGGTAGGATTGTTTTAGCCAAATCAGTATTAAGCATTATCCCTACTTATTCCATGCAGACAGGGTTAATTCCCATGAATGTTTGTCAGGAGGTTGAGAAGAAAACTAGAGCTTTTATTTGGGGAGCTAAACCAGATCAAAGGAAGATGGCATTGGTTGCCTGGGATAATGTGTGCTTACCAAAGGTAGACGGTGGTCTTGGATTTAGGAATATGAGACAATTTGATAAAGCTTTCATTATGAAGCTTGGGCATGCCTTGATGACGTAGCCGGATGCTTTGTGGGTTAGATTGTTGAGGAATAAATATAGAGTTCCTCAGTATCTAATTCCGAATATTACATCTCCTACTAACACTTCTCCTCTTTGGAGGGCTATTTGTAACTCTTGGCATAATGTGGTGCATGGATCTCGTATTATAATTGGTGCAGGAGATGCCACGTTATTCTGGAAGGATAAATGGGTGCCAAATCTTGATCCTCTAATTAATTTTGTCTTGTAGGTTGTCCCAGATGAGGAAATGGATTGCTCAACTCTTCAGTATGTTACGGAGGAAGGGTCCTGGAATTGGTCTAGATTTGATCATCTTCTTCCCCCTGAGGTTTGCATACGCATTACAAATATTCACCCTCCATCTCCTCTTGGTGGTAGTGACCGTGTGATATAGGCTTTGACTGCCGATGGTAGATTTACAGTACGTTTTGCTTACTTATTTTTAAATGACCAGTCTTTAGGTCTCCAGCAGCGGTATATTCAAGGGTTAAGAACTTGTTCCTGGGATAAAGTGTGGGGTTGGAATGGGCCACCTAGAGTTAAAACTTTTCTTTGGTTGCTTTTGGGGAATAACATTTTGACTAATGCTCAACGCTTGCGTCGTCACATTTCTGATAATAGTTTGTGTTCTCGGTGTATCTATGGTCACGAGGATTGTCTTCATGTGGTTAGAGATTGTTGGAAGGTTCGGGAAATATGGTGCCATCTGATTCCTCATCATAAGTGGCAATCCTTCTTTGCGCAAGATCTGGGTGAGTGGTTACATTTTAATCTCTCAACTGATTACATGGAACAGGTGTCTGGAAATTGGTCAACTCTTTTTGGTATTATGTGCTGGTTAATTTGGAAAGCAAGAAATGAATGGATTTTTGAGCATTTGGAGACTGATCCTTCTAGCATTATTTGTTCAGCTTTTCTTTTGAGATATAATTACTTCCAAGCTCAATTGCTGCTGAAACATGGCGGGCTTCGGTTGCAACCATCTAGGATTCAAACTTTTATTAATTGGAAGCTTCCTTTGGAAGGGTGGATAAAGATTAATACAGATGGTTCTTGTGCTCAAGGTGGATTACAATCTGGATATGGAGGGGTTATAAGAGATTGTAGAGGTGATTGGTTGTGGTTTCTCCAAGAATTTGGGGCATAGTTCATCGGTTGCTGCTGAGATTTACGGTTCTTATTTGGCTCTTCAAATAGCTTGGGAATGTGGTTATAGAAAAGTGTGGCTTGAAGGTGACTCTATAGTTGCAACTAATTTATTTCCCAAACAAAATACTGAGTTGCATCCTTTACATGGACTGATTTTACGTATCAAGGAATTATTGCATCTTTACGCATGTAAGTTGAAAAGAAGATTTCTTCATTTTCCCTCACTTTGTTTTCTAGTTTATTTTCTCTATGTATTATAAAAAAAAAAAAATCACATTAGATTTCTTTTAATTATGTGTTATTATATTTATTTATTCTTTTCTTTTCCAGTAATACCTGTTCAGGCACTATTATGTCTTTGTAAGAGGTTTTTATTTATTTATTTAGTACAATGTCATTAACAGTTCGGAGTATCGAGTGTCTTTTTTTTTTTAATAGTGTCATATCATTTACCTATTAATTAGAAGGGAAAAGTGTTTGTCATAACAAAAAGTTATGTATGTCAGAAAATTTGAATTTTAAATTAAAAAACCACTCACTTTCTCTCTCCCATGATTTCCATTTTTCTGTATCTGTCTCTCTCCTAGAATGACATAACTTATGTCATTTAAAATGACAGACACCAAACCCTAAATAGAAATAAGAGAAAGTGTTTATAAAAAAATAAATAAAGAGAAAATTCCCTTATTTCTTCTTAAAAAAAGCGACATGGTCGTTTACCAAAAAAGAAAAGAAAAAAGAAAGCAACATAATCATTTAATTTAGAGGAAGTGGAATGTATAATTAAGATTTAACTTAAATTATATGTATCTATATAGATACAAACATTTGTTGGGAAAATATTTTAATTAGAGGTTAATAACATTCTTTTTTTAATATGATAAAATCATTTGTTTCTGTAATTAATTCAGTCATATCACGAGTTACATAATTAAATGTTTTCACTCAGCACTAAGAATCCTTATGAGATGGCGGTCGCTACAAATAGATCTAACCTAATTTGTCTTTCCGAGCCCCCCGTTATCTTATTGTATGTGTAGTTATCTTCCATTGGGAAAATAAGATGCTCTTTTTTTTTTTTTTTTGTCTTCGTTTTCGCTACTCCCAATGTATTATGCATATTTAGAGTTAGTGTATCCCAAGGTAAGGAAAATGAGCACCACAAAAATATATAGAGTTACTCCCCATTAGAATATTTAGAGTTACTGGGTCACTAATTCAACCAATGGGTCACTGGTTCAACCGCATGACCCTGTTATTATATATAATTTTATAATTTATATTAAAAAATTATAAACATACTCAAATATATAAAAAAATATGATTAAAATTTCAAATATCTTAATATAAAAAATAATAAATCACATATTATTATCCAATAAAGAATCAAACAAAAATATAATGATCGTGATACGAGGCTTTAGGTTCCGAAAATGGCATCTCTAACTATAAATTAAATCAATTTTTTTTTGCATAGTGCATAATTGAAATAATATTAGTATTGTAAATACATAACTTATGTAAGTCGATAAGTAAAAAAGTATTCAAATATGTCTATTATGATTATTTTTTGAAAAAAAAATTGGATTTTTTTTGTGTGACCGGACCAGGTCACCGGTTAACCGACCGGGTCACCGATTTTCATAAAAACCAGTCGGGTCGGACCGGGTCACACCGGTTCTGATGCATGACCGGTCCGTTGCTTCAACTGGACCGATTATATGACTGATTTACCGGTTCCCGGGTCAACCCGGCCGGGTCGGTCCGGGTGTAATAACACTGCTAAAAATGGATTGTTTAGTTACAGAAATTTTCTACAAAACTGAAGGAATGTATTGGATTAAGATTTTAATTATTTTTTTTGAGATAAACTTTTTTATAAATTTTAAAAGACTATTTAAAATTGGAGGGATTTTAAATATTTTTTAATTTTTTTTTACAATCAAGATTTTATAAGATTTGATTTTAAAGGATTTTAATAGAATTTATAAGATTTGAAAGGACAATATGAATTTATAAGAATTTAAAAAATCATATGAATTTTTAACAAATTCAAAATTACAAGAGTCAGTAAAAAATAACAGAGAAATGTAATGATATTAATAAAAAATAAAACTTAATATAATTTTCTCAATAGTAAAATATAATGTAATTGTCTAAATAAGTAAAATATAATATAATTTTAACAAACATTCAAAATTACTAAGCAACAACTCTTCACATATCTAAAGCTATACTAATCCTCCACGCATTAACATTTTCTCGTTCCTGCTCTTGGATTTGATCAATGGGTTAAAGATTATTTTATTCATTTAATATCGCAGCTATGCATATATGATTATAAGAATCATTTTTTTAATTTATTAAACTAATTCTAAATTTGCATATAGAACCTAAAGTTCATGATGAAATTTTATTTTGGATTTTTTTGCAATTGATCTTGGAAATCTTGGGCTTTTTGTTCTACATGGTGAATATTTTTTAACCATATATCATATGCATGTTTTCATTTAGTATTGTATGAAAATTCTGAATATGAATTTCTAGGTTTTATTATATGAAAGTTTAGAAAAAAATTTAAAATTATTTTCAATCATCACATTGAAACCCTAAATTGCTTTGGAGCTTTTGAAAAATAAGTTTTTAATTATCTATTGACGCAAAAATTGTTTCCTGTAACAAAGGAATTTCGTTCATGAATGTATTGTTACGAAATATAGGGTTCATATTATGAAAAATTCAATCTTAATTTAAACTGATATTCTTTTATTGATGTAAAACGAAAATTGGTTTGAGGGTTTTAGTTCTCTTGTTATTTTTTCACTGTTTTATGTTATTTTTAATACAAAATTCACCCCTTTCGTGCCAAGAAAAATCGTGACCTATATCATCAAAAATCATTTTTTAAACTTCCAAAAGCTCTCAAAAATCGCTAAAAATATATGCTATTTTTGAGATGGATTATATTAGAATCTTGTTGTTTTGTTGTTTCTGGATGTTTTGTGATGAAAATTACTCAAAAATGTATTGTTTTTGAGCTTTGACGAAGCTCCTATGGCGGAACCCGATTTCAAGCGGGTCAACCTGCCAAAGAAATAAGAAGATATTGCAATAGAGAAATCTCAAAAAATCCTAGGGGTCGGGGTGAGAGTGACGTCATATTTATATTTCTAACTAAAACGTCTCGCGAAATCCACACCAATAGAAAATCCATTAAAATCGTCAGATTTTTCAATACCACAAGATTGTTTTTCCTTTGTTTAAAATCCTGATTAAATATCAATGAATTTGGACAGACTCTAAAATAGTATTTTAAAATCCTAATCGAATACCACATGACTTTTTTTCAATCATTTAAAATATTAATTTAACACCAATGAATTTTTTTTTCCAAAAATAATCCATTAAGATGCTTTCAAATCCCAATCCAATACACCCCATGTGTGTTTGATTGTGTTTTGTGTTTTTTAAAATTGTTTTGTGGAATAATTAATGAAATTTGTGATTTCTATCTTTTGTTTGTTGTGAAAGTTAAAAATCAAAACAGAAAACAAAAATAACTCTTCTAAATTTGATTCTAAAAATAAAAAGAAGTTACAATTTTTAGAACTATTTTTTTAAAAATAGACTAAATCAAATAGATTTTTTTTATGTCTTGAAAATAAAAAAATTATATTAAAAACAATATTCAAGCATGCCCTTAATTTGTGTGAACTTCCGACGAGCATTCGGATAGAAAAAACATATATCTGTGTTTTTGACGGAATCTGAAACGAAAAACGGATGTTAAGGATTATATTTTATTAATTAAAATTATGTTATGGATACACTTGTGTTTTCTATTTATATAATAATATTTTTCGAATTGTGCTATTTGTATTATGCTATGTGTAGGGATGGCTATTTCTTCTAGTTTTATTGCCATATGTGTGTAATATGTTTTATTCACTTGGATGCCGAAGATTGGGATTCCTTGAGGTTGGCGCTTGTGTGTGAGATTTTTTATGGTGCTCGGATGGGTTCTGATCGGACCAAATACGGTAAGGATAGCCCAATATGTAGTAAGCCCAAATCACACACGGTTGAGACTCCTGGATTGCTTATGTACTGGGCCTGATATCTGCTGTTGGGGTGAGCTTTGTGCTCTTGGTCCTTCGTCTTTCACGTTGTACCAGATGGGGGGTACCTGCGAAAACACTCTGATGCTTAAGTCAGTATCAGAGTCAGGTGTTTATGTTGTGAAAGTAAAGGATGATCGTACCTTGGTGGTACATAATGTGTTTATATAGTAGCTGAGACGTATGCTCTGGAGGATGCCTTGCTTCATGGTGAAGGAAAAGGTTCCTTGGTGCCAACGTAGTGTAGCTGTCATGGTTTTAATGTTGAGGAGCTTGCCGCCATGGTGTCTAGTAGTAGAGTTACGGCGAGCAGGAGCTGTCCATTGCTTACTGGTATGAGGGCGCGGTGGTGTTGCCTTAGCCCTTAAGTTTATTGTCTGTAGAAGGTATCTCGTTGCGTGGAGGGTAAGTACGTCTTATGTGCCGTGATGACGTCATTGTGCCTTGTATGGCGCGATGGGTTCAATCCATGTAGAACTCCGCGATAGGCTCATCGCGCTGTTGGGCCGCGATGTGGTCATCGCGTTGTTGGGCCGCGATAGGGTCATCGCGTCCGTACATGCCCTTTGTACCTTGTTCGGGACCCTTTAATAGGTTCGGGCCTTCACAAGCTATTGGGCCCTGGTGTGGGCTTATATTATATCCGGATCAGATGCCCCTAGCTCGCGGTGTTGTCATTTGGCAAGGCCGTGAGCTATATGTCTTTGTGTAGGAGGCGCGGTAGTTTCCTGATTCGAATGCCATTGTGTGCCGCGGTAATGATGCTTTTTAGTATCATCATGACCTTCGAACGCTTAAGAACGGTGGATTAGACGTGTAATCAATCAAGAGCATTAAATGTTGCAGTGATTACGTGGGTGTTTTACGAGTAAAAACGTTTCCCCTGCCTGCCACGTGTCCCCACTAGTTAGTTTTGTTGTGTAACACGTTTCGCAACTTTTGGTCTTCCCGTTGAGAAAAGCTCTTCGTATTTGAGCCTTTGCTTTTGGAGGGAAGAACATTTGGTCATTTCTGGAGAAAAAGTTTGCTTTGTCTCTCAAAGCTTTGCTCTGCATTTCCGGTGGTGACACGTCCTGCTTCCTGTTGCGAACTTTCGAAGTATAAATATCATATATGTTCTGTTCTTCTGACCTCCTATTTTATGTGCATTTTATTTTTCATCTGTCTTGCTGGGGTATGCCTGAGAATCGCCAATGTGCAGATTTTGTCAGATTCCTCGAACGGTCTGGTTCATCTAGTCCGCCGTCGGGAGTGTTTCCAAGATCAAAGTCCTTGGAAAGCAAGGACAAAAGGCCTACTGTAGGAGTTCTAACCCCCTGTTCCAAAGCCTGTGTCAAGCATGTTCCCCTGAATCGTACTTTTGAATTAGGGTCAACGTCGCGACAACCTAATCGCGAGAAGGTATTGTCAGCCCATAGCTCGTATGTATTTCCCAATTTTTCTGGAAGGATGTCCAAACCCATTATACTATCGAGTGACTCTTCCTTTAGTTCTGACAGTAGCTTCAAATCAGCTGAGTCGAGAAGCCCTAATTAGCTTTTTCCTAATTCATCGCGCGATTCTTCTTGTTCCATCGCGCATGAGTCTTCAATTCCCAAAACTCCTAGTCCATTGCCGTTGAATGTGATTTATCCAGCCGGATACCCTTTTAAGAAGCGAAATGTTGATAACTATATACCTATTTCGACTGACTTGTCTTCTTCCACTGATTCCTCTTCTTCTGAATCAGATTTCGTGTCTCCTCGTATAAAAGAGATTATGGCAAAGCGTGGTGCTCGGGATAAGAAGATTGTCACAACGCTTCCTGGTGGCAAGAAGAAGGCCGTACAAATTGGTGTGGAAGAGGAAACTTCATAAACGCAGTCTTTTAATAGGCAGAGCATCCGGGATGTGGATCTCCTGGATTGGGTGGCTGACCCAGTGTTGAAGACTGAGTCAGTTTTTAGCTCTCCAAGAGAATTGGCAGAAGTAACCGCAGCCCTTCATCTGACCCGGGATAAGGCTTTTGATGATCAGTGGGAGATCAGAGTTGTCCCGAAGAATGAGCGCATTTGTTCATCGCGGGCCGAGGGGTCATCCCGGCACTTTATGATGATGTACTCGTATTATTTCTTGTCCATAGGTGTTCGTCTTCCTTTTTCTCCATTTGTTTGTAAACTATTGGCGCATTTGAATGTGGCGCCTTCATAACTAACCCCCAATGCTTGGGGTTTTATTAAGATATTCGAAATGGTATTAGACGTTACAATTACGTATATGGATTATGCATGTTAAGAATCAAAGAAAGTAGAAAGAAAGGAAGTTTAAACGAAATCTTTACCTGTAGATTTTAATTGGATTATGTGATTATAAATAGGCTTAATATCATAATTGGTGATAACAAACTGATTCTAAAATGGGGTGTTACATTCGTAGCTAAATTTGAATATGTGGTGTTTCTTCCGAGTTTTTGAGGCGGTTTGCCAAGCTTATGGGTTCACCTACTAGTATCGAGTCTTGTTCTGTCTCCTTTTGCCTTCTGAGATAGCCCGAATCGAGCTTATTCTGGAAACAAAATGGTGTCTCTGAAAGCAAGACCAACGTTGAACTAGTGTACACATTACAAAGACAACTGGAAACAATTTAAGTCAGACTACTTTAAAGTTCTTGTGTTGTGGGAAAGCCACTTATTGGAACCGGGGTCATTATTCTTGAAGGAGGAGAGTATCTTTGAATTCCCTTTATCGTGGAATTGGCTATTCTTAATCCCCTCGATCTTTTTTAAGATGACCTCAAAATCTGGACGAAGGTGAGAAGTCTACTTATAATATTTTTGTTAAGCTGGCTACGAATCTTAGGAAGGCAGACATTGTCGTTAACTCTCAACAAATTATAGAGGTAAGTTCCGACCTTAAGAGATAAAGATTATAGTAGGTAATAGTTATGCATTTGATAATTGTAATATTACTTGAATTTTATTTTATTTTTTAAGCGGAAGCTATAAGTGAAGCTTTCTTAGCACAGATAGCTGCCAAGAAGAAGGCAACTTTGGCGGTAAATTGGCAGTTCACGGTGGCGATTCATCTGGGGTTAGGCAGGGATCTAAAAGGAAATCTTCCAACCCAACTACTTCATGTTCAAACTCTCGGCCCTCACTTGTTTTGTCAATTGTGGTTTCGGACTTTCAAGTGATTCAAGGGAGCTCCGTCATTGAAAGCGAGGTTGGGTGGAGTTTGATGCTTCTGAGATTTTGGCAGGCGTTGATTTTACCTGCAAAGTAACCCATTTTAAGCAGCGAGGTTAACTCTCCAAGACTGCTTCCACTAGCCTTTCATATGGTTCTTCCTAATATGACCCACTGATGGGGCCCATTAGCGATCCTTTTCTTCGGGAGCGGTATGAAAAGATGTATGCTCAAAAGCTTATCAAGAATATGAGATTTCTGAAGAAGTACTCCGTTAAACAAATTTCTTTCTTGATTGTCGGTATGGCTCACTTGATGGAAAGTGGCAAGATGCTTAAGGAGATTGTCAATCTGCGACAATCGAAGGAAAACCTAGAGAAGGAAAGGGAGGAGTTGGCCAAGAAAGCTTAAATCACCACCATGACTAAATAATTGGAGAGGCAGTTAGGGATGCCAAAGGGAAACTAGAAGCCACCACTGCAAAAAATTTCCTCTGAAGAAAAATTACGACAATGAAAAGAAGGTTGGGTTAATAATATGAAGAACGAGAAGGATGAGTTTGACCTTCAACTTGTCGAGAAAGAAATGAAGGTTTCCAATCTACAGACTGATGTTTCGAACTTGCAGGTCGAAGTTTAAAAACTGCAAGCTAACTTAGAGAAGGTGGATGAAGCAATGGAAGAGTTTTCCCACGAAGCCAAAAGTCGGCTTCTTAATCAAGTGGTCTTCCACAACCTATGTGTTGCATTAAAGGACTTGGAGAAAATTGTTTTGTATTGTTATGTAGAAAGCACGACCTCCTTACAACCTATGAAAGTAGGCAAAAGATTCTTCTTCTCTCTCATTTAGCATAAGATTATATTTTCGGTAGTGATGCTCCTCCCGAATATACCAACAAATAAAATTTGAAAGGGTGGAATCCCACCTTCCACCTTTCTTGTATCTCATTGCAGGCTGGATTGTCGGCCTTGTTACTATATTCAAGACAATCTTTTTTGCAGCTTTTATAACATTTGCTCTTTTTCTGCCGCAAATTACTATTTACAAAATCAGTTACTCATCTCGCTTTCTAGTGATGGCATGGCATTTTTTTTGTCTCACTTCTTAGGTAGGAAGTCCGGTGCCCATGATACATTACAAATAGATAGGAAGTCGGGTGCTCATGGTACTTCGTAAAGTAACGTTGGCCTTTTTTTGTTCACGACATGGATAGAACTTGTTGATTCATTGAAAAATATGAAATTATAAATGTCAGAGACTGAATGGAAATCCTTAAACATAAAAGAAATTGAAGGAAATAAACCTAAATGTCGGTTATTTTCTGTGGCTTCTAACTATAATATCTTTTAAATTTCACCTATTCTAATGCCTAGGGACCGGTTCTCCAACTAGGCGTTCCAAGTTGTTAGTGTCACAATTGGTCTTGCCTGTTACTTGGTAGGGGCTTTCCTAGTTAGGGTCATGCTTTCTTTCACTTGCATTTCTGTTTATGAAATGTAGCCTTCTTAAGACCAAGTTGTTTGTCTAAAAGCATTGTTGAATCATGCCTTTGTTGTATCGGGCAGCTACATGGTTCTTTGAGCCGAAGTTGGTAATGCTAGCTCTTTCTCGGTCCTCGTGCAGCAGACAAAGTTCATAGTTTCAAACATGTTCACCTTCTACAAGAAATGCACTATTAGTATGTCAATTATGGTAAAATCTCTGAATGGGCTTTTAAAATATCAAATGAATGTAAAAATGGCTTTTCTTGAATGATGAATTTAAATAAAATTTATTGGACACAACTTAAAGGGTTTACTATCCCAGGTTAAGAATGTATAGAATAGTGTCAAATTAAATGATGATATGGCTGGATACAAGCTCCAAAATAATGGCTTAGTGTGATGACATTAAACAGTATTAAACTAATGAATATGATAAATAGGTTTGTCAAAAAAAGCTTTGGTTTGTCACTGTGCGTCTCTATGTTGATGACATATTGATTATGGGTAGCAATATGAATATGGTTAAGTTTGACACGAAAGTCATAGGTGTCGTAGATATTACTCTTGGGATCAAAATCTATAGATCATTTGAAGAATTAACACTACTACAGTCTTATTACATTGCCAAGGTACTTGAATTTTGACCAATAGAATTTCAAGAATCTAGGTGTCATGTTGAGAAAGACACAATAGATATTAATTTGCAAATTGGATAAGAGTATTGGTCAAGCTAGAGAACATATTCACTGTGCTAGTATACTAGGCAGTTTAATATATGTCATGAACTACAATAAACCAAACATAGCATATGCTATAAGCTTGCTAACTCGATATACAAGCAGTTCAAGTGGGTATAATTGGAAAGAAGTGATAAGTGTCTCGAGTCACTTGAAGCATACTCAAGACTATGCTTTTGAATTACTCGAAGTATCCTGCGATACTAGAAGGATATAGTGAGCAAATTGGATCACCAGCTCCAGTAACACCAAGTCCATAAGTGAGTTTGTGTACATACTTGGTGGAGGTGTTGTGTCTTGGAAATCACCCAAGCAAATATGTATTATAAGGTCGACCATTGAAGTTGAATTTATTGCCTTATATAAAGTTGGTGAGGAAGCCAAATGGCTACATAACTTCCTTGAGGATATTTCGGGATGGCCTAAGCTAGTGCTACTTGTGTGCACTCATTGTGATAGTCAAGTAGCACTTGGAAGAGAGATGAATGTTATGTATAATGGTAAGTCTCGACATATATGTTGAAGACATGATACCACAAGGACACTGTTCTCTAGTGGAATAATCACCATTGACTACGTGAAGGAATGAGTTTAAAGACATGATACCATATAATGGATCCACTAAACAAACATATAACTAAAGATTTGATGTATATCGTGTTGAAAGGAATGAGTTTAAAAGCCATTAAATATTAATCATTGTGCACAATCTACCGTGATTAGTGGAGATTCCATAAAAAAGTTCAAAGTGAAAACAAATCCATGATTGGCGGTTTAAGCATTGTCGAGTTTCTAAAACCACACTCATTCCTAGATGAAAAAGTGCGATGCACAAAAGGTAAGAAATTAGGCTTTTAATAATTTCTGTATTTGATGTGTTTATAAGATACAGTTAAATACATCAGAAGAAATCATCTATGTGAGCATGAAGTGAAGGCTGCTTATATGAGAACATTGATGGCTTTATTCTGTAACACACTTGCAGAACACGGGGGTGTCCAAGGCCACAACGAACACAACAATAAGGACCTACCTCGTTTGAGAAATGATTGTGTGTTCCTTATTGTCTAGGTTTACACCTAAAGGTCAATGGTTCAAGGCAGCACGTCCACTGATTGACCGAGTAAATCAGGTAGGTCACACTAGGGAGGGTTTAAAATGTAAAAACTATTGATCCTGATGCAATTGTTTCTCATTGAGCTATTGCACACTACATGAAGTAGAGATTGTGTCAACCAAAATATTATTTAGAAGCATGTGCCAAGGCTAAATTCGCAATGAAGTACTCACAAAAACTTAATAATTTTTTTATTTAAATTCTAATACCTAACAAACACATATAGGAAGGCCATGGGTAATCGTTTACACCATTTCTCTATGACAAATTTCCATTTTTTTAAACTATAAATATTTGGCAATCCTAAAGTGTGTAGCTCGTATACAAATACTGATTTATGTGTACAATTTTGTTTGAAATAAGGAAAAAAAGTGGCATGCAAAATCTTATTTCACAAAAAAAATAAATCTATCATGGGTAATGGACTTGAGCATAAGACTTTTTTTTGGAATAAAGCATAGGACTCTTTCAGTCAGCCATACGAAGGATACAACTGGCCATTTGGAATGTAATCACATCACAACATCAAATAAAATAATTGGTTGGAAACTGTCATGAGCTTCTATTTATCCTGTTAATATAGATGTCCTAGTTATGATCTAAATTCTTAGATGACATTTTGTATTTTGGTATTTTCATCAATAATATTAGAGAATTACTTTGTTTATTCCATATTATTGTCTTTTCTTGTTTGTATGTTTGAATGGATAAAGGCCCTTGGTATAATTAATGTTTACCTTTGAGGATTTATGATAAGATCATGATTATGAGGACTCGAATACACTATTTGATTATTTTCTAATTTTGTTCATAGTCTAGAGTCACCAATATGGCATTGTTCATCTCAATTAAACTACCACGACATCAAAATACTTACATTGTGATGTAAGGCACATACCTCATGAATGCAAGAATGGAGATGCATTAGCCGATGTTGTGGATGGATTTGTTAGAGAAACAAATCGCACTAAACTAATTCGCTGAGAAACTTCACAAGGAATCCTTACATCATGTATCATTGGATACAGTCTCGCATTTATTGGTCTGCAACTCTATCTGCTTGACATGAAGGTTGTCATCTAATACTATATCTAAAGGTCATATACTTTGATTGTGCAACTTTATTTGCTTGGCACATAGGAAGAACATTGTTCTTTTGGGTATGATTTAAGGGCATGAGTATAGATGGATAAGTCGAAAGGATTCATCACCTCTGTAAGGGATTTGTTGTCCACAAGAGACAGGTAGGACTCGTATGACTTCTATAAGACTCGGGTGTCTATGCACAGTAAATGGATCATGAATGAGTTCATGAATCTGATAGGTTGCAAAGGTGGGATTTTTATAAGATAAAGATCATCAATGCATGGCAAGAAATGAACTTTTCATTTCTTCAGCGGAAAAATATGCAACCATTGCATCGATCATGCATTTCCATGGAAATAAAAACTCAATAAAATTAGTGGGAAAGTTTCAAAGCACATACCTTTGGCGCTTTAATACTAGAAAACTCTTTTTGTATGATTGAGTTTCTCCAAGCCGCTTTGACAGTGATTTACGTTATCTCTGCAATGACAACAAAGAACCATTCACTTGTAGACTCAAATCTCTCCAAACCTCACTAGTAACAGTGATCCACATAATCTATGCAACAACAACTAAGAACTCTTCTTCTTCTTAACTCCTTGCAACCTTGAATGCATGTAGGAACCCGTACCGTTAATTAAGGAAATTAATTAAATAAATTGAGAATTAGGAAATAATTCCATAATTGACCTTAATAATTATGAGAGGACTTAAATAATTATGGTAAGTGATTAAGAATGATGGAAGTCACTTTTCAGACAAAAAGTGCAGATACCGGTTCTGCTCCTCAGTATAAATGCGTACCGATGAAGTATCCCGTGAAATTAAAACAAGTGCATGAATATTCCTAAAACAATATATAGGACTTGTAAAACAAGTTTCAAGGAAAAATAATGAGAACTAGTGCCAGAACTGATACTGGCTATGGAAAAGTGCGTACCGGAAAGGTGCTGCGAAAAATAAAATAAAAGTATGGTAAATCTTAGAAAAATGAGTAGGATCAGAATCCTAAGTTTGAGATTAAAATATTAAGCATAGTTATTATCGCTAATACTGTGTGATTATTTTTAAGTGGCCTATAAATAGACCATTTCTCACAACCCTAGGCTGATTCTTCAGCCTTTGTGCGTGAGTTGGCTGTTGTGTGAGTGTCTTCATGATGCCAACTTCATTCTTGGTCATCCTTGCTTGAAAATCTCCCAAGTCTTCATCTTTCCTCTCGTTTTTCTTCTTTTATACCCTTGGTTGGGGTGAGGGTTTGCATTGGGAGAGAAAAGGTGAGCCATTTTCTGAGTTTGAGGTCTGTCTTGGAGTGCTTGAAGATTGACATGTTGGTTTGAGTATAGGGAAGCCATTGTCCCTTGCTTGTTGAGCTTCAAGGAACCACCTTTGGTGAGAAAGAACCTTGCTTGTCTGCCATTTTCGTGCACCCTTGTTGTCTGAACTTTGGAGCTGAAGTGAGAGCTCCAAGAGCATTATCTACCTCTGTTTTGGTGCTTGGGGTAAGTGTTGAACATTGATCACGAGTTTCCTAAGTTAAAAATGAAGCCTTGATGCATATAATAAGCTAAAGATCATAACTTAAGGTTGGGTAAGGTTAAACACACCTAGAAATACATGTTTAAGCCTCTGAAATCGGTAAAAGAACCACCTTTGGGATGGATATCTCACGAAATGCAGAACTACATCCTGTCACGAAATATCCGGATATGGGATCTTGAGATATCCGGATATGATATACATATATAGATATCCGAATATGGGCCCGACATATATCCGGATATTCTGGATTTTCGAGAACATTAACGGTACTGTTCACACAGAATAGTATTCTGCGTTGGTAGACCCTATATTGATGAAGTTGGACTTCTGTAATGAATGTATAAGTCATAATCTAAGTGATTACGGGCTTGTGGCTTTGTGAAAAGCCTAAAGACATGAGACGAAAAAGATAAGCGTTGCCTTTATGTTTATGCTTATGAGCTATGGTTGTTGATATGATTGCTGATCCAAACAAATTGTGATTCTGCTGTGTTTGGACCTTGAGCTTGTGTGGACTCTTGGCTTGGATAGTTAGCTTGCAAGGTAAGCTTTCGTGTCCTCGGTTTAGCCATTGTTGGTTCAACCATGTCCTATGGGGGGATGATTTATATGCATGATATTGTTTTCATGTATTTCTTTATGAAATGCTATTGAGCTGTTATATGCGAGTGCCTTTATGATATGCATGTGGTGTTCGCCTAGACGGGATGTGATCCTGTGGGCAGGTACAGCATGAATAGACGTATTCCTGCGCCTCTCGGGCCAGTAGAATAGTTATAACACACATGGCATGAATATTTGTTGCACTGCATTGGTTTTGGAACTTATAATGTTGAACTGCTTTTAGAACTTATATTGCACATGTAAGTGAGCTTGGGGTGGAAGATCCTTGAGGACCCCTTGTCTTACTGAGATTTCTGTTCAGAGATCTCACCCGACGTTTGGGGCACCATTTCAGGTTCAGGTAATGCTGTGGTTGATACCTCGGGCGGCAAGAGGCCGGAGCTTAGTTGACTGATGCTTGATGATTATGCTGCTATGATGCTGTGATGTTATTTCCATTTATGGTTATTGTGTTGAGACTTTTGTGGGGCTTTGTGGCCTTATTTGGTGAGCATGAGGATTGTCCATGCCACATTGACTTGATTTTATGCCTTTAGTTGAGTTGTATTATTGTATCACGATATTGTCCGGACTATACGTGTTGTAGATCCGTGACTTAGATACACACTTATTTATGATATGAGTTTATTCAGTGTAGATAACTGTCTTTTGCAATTTACATACAGGCAATGTTTTGAAAGATGATTTAATAATCAACTTGGTTAATTATAATGACGTCATAATTGAAAAGAAAAAGATATTCCGCATTTTAAGTTAAGCGCTGCTTAATACGATGACATGCTAACAAACCGGGTATACACGGGGTGTTACACTTGCTAGGTGATGGAATAAGGTAAGAGCTAAGTGTTTTGGGTGAGAGAAAGAGAGAATGAGAGAAGGCAGATGGTTACATGGAGAGGGTGAGAGGCATAACTACAAAGTGGTGGCTAGGCTTTCTACAGAAACCTCATGCGCCTCATGTACCTAGGGTTAGGGTGGATCACCATTCACCTAACCCAAGCCCAATTGACCACTCACTTAACCCCAATACTCTCTCCCTTATCTTGTGCAGTTAGATTGGACCATAATCAAGCCCAACTAATTGACTCATATTCTCATTAGCCAGAACGGGTCCAGCCCAAGCCCAATTTGTCCATACTAATCAGCTTTTCTTTTTCTAGTTAAGTGAGAATGGGAATTGAGTAGGGGGGTGGGAGTACGTGTCCGATCATCCCAATACCATCTTTGGGGGGAGTTTAAAACCTTAATCCCGAAACCCGTCCTGAATCGGATTAGTCGCAAAGCGATGAACCGATTAGAATATTTAAAAGGAAAAAGTGTGTGTCATTTAAAGGATGTAAAGTTGTGTCATTTTAAGTAAGAGAAAGAGATAAATCATGGAGGAGAGAGAGTGGACAAAAAAATTAAAGGTATGGGTCTCACGTCTTTGTGAGAGTGAAATGACATAATTATGTCATTTTAAAGGATAAACATTTTTCCCTAATTAAAAAGAAAAAGAAAAAGAATGGGACATGTCCAAACTCAAATACTTATCGTGATCCTTTAGCATTTTATTTAATGTAATTGGATCATATCCAAGTATGCCAAGTCAAATGTTGTGGCCCAACTACATACCTAGCCCACAAACTCACATGCTTGACCCATCAGGCATATTGGTCGCCTCATCGCAGGCTACTCACTATTCCTTGTTCCTCCATAATTCCCGGTACCTCTGATTAGACTTAGTTAGCAACAACCAATCCTTTCTCATGGTTCTACATTTCCGATCTACACTTCAGATCACATTGGAAGTTACTTACCATTGTTTCTCATATCAAGTTAAATGAGTATGAGAAGCAAATAAGCACAGAAAGATTGAATTAAAACAACCTTAAGCAACTCCAATTAAGTAAATTAAGATCAAACAATGAAAGAAATCATGGGTTCATCCCCTTCACCCATCATGCAAACATATATACAATAATCTAATATTTCTACTTACAAAATATGTACAACCTATAACTCCACAATTAATTCTTTTCAATGGTCAAGTCCAATGACATTAACAAGAATGAATGTTATTTTACAAAACAAAAGGATGTACATATTGATCTTACCCATCTAATATTCCTCTGCATATTCTTCTATTCTTCAATTTAACCATGTCTTGTAATTGACAAGGGAGAAACTTCAGCCATAGGAGCTGAAATAGGAGTTCGGAGTGGCGAGGTTCGACACACCGGACATGAAAGGTTCACCTGCAACCACTGGTTAATGCAGTCTCCATGAAACATGTGGCCACAATAAGGTAGAAGCTGCAACAAATCTGTGTCCTTGTAATCTGCCAAGCATATTGAGCAGCATGATGTTATTGTTGCTGAATCAGGCTTATGAATCTTTGCTTCGGAGTATAATAGCACAGGATAACTGTTCACAATGGCTTCTTTTTTATGAACTTGGATGGTTAAGTTAGAACCTACCTCCAAGCTGGTGTTTTCAGTGGCACTTCTATTTTGCAAACATCTTCGGCTACAATAATATGTTGTGATACCTATGACAGTGATCACTGCTACAAACCCAATGTATAATCCTACAGAATAATATGCATATGATCCATCCAAGTCAAGTGAATCACTGCTATTAGAATTGGAATTGTTGTTCATGCTTATTC
This sequence comes from Gastrolobium villosum, assembly GCA_032173675.1. Taxonomy (NCBI): domain Eukaryota; kingdom Viridiplantae; phylum Streptophyta; class Magnoliopsida; order Fabales; family Fabaceae; genus Gastrolobium; species Gastrolobium villosum. The sequence continues at coordinate 99,563 of JAVKPL010016095.1, forward strand.
CACGCAGGAAATGATAAGAAAGCCTCTGTTTTTAAAAGGGGTTCTAGGAAGAGTATGAAATCTTCATTTAATGAGTTACCTAGAATCCCAAGATGCTGAATTAATAGACTACTAGAGATGGATTAATAAATCTTTTTTTTCTTTTTTTCATTTTGATGGAGAGTGTATTGAGTGAATGATTGGAACATGTGATACTTGGGGAGTTGCTATGTGGTGGTGGTGGTATATGTAACACTTGGAGATACTAGCCAGCTGGTCATGCAACTTGCCATGTTTAAGTCAACGATAGAAAGGGAGATATTCAATTATGATTGGAGAGCGAGACAAAAATGAGCGCTAGTTTTTATTTTTTATTTTATTTTTATTGTTTGGTGAACTCTATGTGAATCTTACTAAATAGTCATATTTAAAGAAAGTCGGTTGACACTTACTCAATGATAAAAAATGTGCTGAAAAAAATACATCAAAAAATATATTGCTAACATTTTTATATGATATGCGTACAATATGGGTAAAGTATGTATCATTTTAAAAGATGTAAGGTTGTGTTATTTTAAGAGATAGATAATGGAGGAGAGAGTTGACAAAAAAAATAAAGATGTGAGTCTCACTTCTTTGTGAGAGTAAAAGAATATAAGTTGTGTCATTTTAAAGAATAAACACTTTTCCCGTACAATATTTGTTGCAAATTTTGACTTTTGCTTTCCATTCATCTGCCGACGATGTATAAAGATTTGGGCAAAGGTTTCCCCATACGGAACTACGTTGTGTCTGAAAAAAAAATAAAAAAAATTGGGGTGTGGCTATTCGTAATCCTAGGCTTATCTCTGATTAGCTTAACTAGCTAGGTAAATTAATCAGTCCAGTTTTTTATATAATAGAAAAATCATGGTCAAAATGCTTACTCCATTTAGAAAAAAAAAATGGTAATCCTCCATTTAGAATTTTTAATACTACTCTTGGATAACAGGATTTTTTAATATTAATTTCAATTAACTATCTATACATGATCTAATTATGTCTTGACATTTAAAAGTGCTTGATTTCTCAAGTGATTATTGTTATAAATTATATTTGCAGTTTAACTGTCAATACATAATTTGACAATAATGTAAAATTATTTTATTTAAAAATGCATAATGCTATAAAAAGTTTGAGTGCAGAGGTCATTCACCAGACAATCTTGTCTTAAAATTTGGGCAAGAGGTTTCCGCAGATGGAAGTACCTTTGTGTTAAGATTTTTTTGGGCTGTTCCTAATCCTAGGCTTATCTCTGATTAATTAGTAACTGAACCAGTTTTGTATATACTAAAAAAATGAAGGTCAAAATCTTTACTCCATTCCATTTTTAATACTGTTCTTAGAGTAAAGGATTTTTTAAAATTTTAATTTTAAATTAGTATCTACACTATCATTTAAGGGAAAAACTACTCTTATGTTACATGTGGTAATTTTCTCTCCTACACACCCTTCGATAACTGTGCCACCTTTTTCTTTTCTTTTTTCAGATGGTGGAGCCCACAAATTTGTCTCTATGACATGAGATAAATTATCTCCTTTAACATGAGATTAATAAAACCTACATTTAATTATGTCTTAAACAATCATTGTGCTGTTAGTATATGGGTGTCCTACAGATAATCTTTTGATTAAATAAAGGACACTAGATATAGAACTTTCTTTGTCGCAAATGAATAAAAGCACTCTTTATCCAGTTTCATATTATGTCTCGATATTATTGTTAATATTATATGAACAAACTGGATAAACCCCTTGGAATAGAACAGGTATCTCTTGAGTATCTGTGATGAGATCACGATCATGAGGATTCAAGGATATCGCACGTCTATTCCTAATTTTATGTTCCTAGTCTAGAGACACTGAGATTGGGGATCAGTGATCTCGGGTAAGACTAGAAAGACTTATCTACTTGTATATGGATACAAGGTAAAGACCTCATGGGCTACAGATATGGAGATGTCTTAGCTAAAGTCGTGGGTGGACCTATAAGAGTATAGCTCGCACTGAACAGACCCAAAAAGAGACTCTATGAGGAAATATCACAGATAGTATCATTAGAGTAGTCTCTTTATATTTGGGTATGTCTTTCCTTAGACCAGAGGTTATTACCTAGAATGTGTTCTAGAAAGTATGCTTTGATTGTATGCCTCGTCTGCATGAAACATGGAGACTCATAGGTATACTGTTGGGCGTGTCCTAAAAGAGCACAGGGCTAGGGTGATAAGCTGAAGGAATTCGTCAAATCTCTGTGAGAGATTAGGTTATCTGTAAACCGGAGAAATCGGGATGACATTTACAGGGACTCGGGAATCTATGCATAGTAAAAGAGATCATGAGATGATCTGCCTTTAGATTCAGTAAATTGAAGATTCCCTATTTCGAATAAAGCTTACCCTAAACCGCAGGGGTTGATACATTTCCTTACCCTAGGTTAATGGGAAGATAACCGAGACGAAGGGAAATACATACGGTAACCAAATATGTGTAATAGGATGATCAAGTCATTAATCTGACTAGCTCTGGGGAAACAAAGCATTGCTAGTGCTCTGTGTTGTCATTAATTGGGTTGTGGGCTTATTGGGCCCGAGCCCATTTATGTCAGAGGCTATGTTGGACCTAATGGGTCACACACTAACACCTTGTAGTCATGATGAACTAGCTTTAAAGGTATTGGGCCTAATAATAGTTGTTAGCCCAAGAAGCTGTTTGGAAGCCCACCTGAAGGGAAGAGGGCGCATGGATCATGTAATGGGCTTGGATGGTCCAAGACATTACTAATTAATTTAATTAGTTAAATTAATTATCAAACATTTAAATTTTGAATTTTGAATTTGAAATTTGAATTTGGAATTTGAATTTTTTGAAATTCGAATTTTGAATTTGAAATTTGAAATTTGAATTTTGAAATTGGATTTTGAAATTTTTGAATTTTTTTGAATTTTGAATTTAAATGTTTGAACATTTGAATTCAAGTGTTTGAATTCGAATTTGAATTGGCTATGAAAAGTTGTTTCATAACAAAAGGATAAGATGAGATCTTGTTGGAACAAATCCCCTGCATCAAGAGAAGATATTTGATCTCATCCAATAAGGAAATGGTGCGCCACTTTAGTTGCTAATGAGTGTCATCTTGTCAGCTAAATGTGCTCCAATTCTGATTTGGTTGGTTGAGAGAATCAGTGAGTTAGTTGGTTCAAATTTGAATGCAACTGCTCAAAGTATCTTTGGGACTGAGTGTGGCGCATAAGTGAGTGGTCATATGATGACCATTAGATCAGAATCATGAAAGGATAAGGACCTAATCTCATGAGGATCCAAAGGGAAGGTTGTTGGCAATTTTGAATTGCAACAACTCATCTAACTATGCGCACATCTTGAGGGATTTTCAAGTAAGGAAAATCCTCTCATTCTCTACCTACTAATCAACTCTCTTATGCGCACAAAGGGGTATTATTCCTCCTTAGGGTTTTCACAAGTAAACCTAGCCTATTCTCCTCACCTTTTGCGTAACTTTTGTGAAGTTTTCAAGTTGAAGACTTCACTCTTCTAAACACAAAAACCTAGCCTCCATCTTCACCTATTGAGCGCATAGCAAGCCTCTCTGTGGTGGTCATCTGGTGGCTTTCAAGAAGGTGTTCTTGCATCATTGACGAAGGGTGGTGTGGATCAACGTTAGAGGGTTTGAACCCTTCAAACCTGACAAGTGATCTCCCTGGCGATCAGATCGTAAACAAGGTAACATCATGTTGTCTTAAAGCATGAAAAAGTGTTTGCATGTGTGTTTCCGCAAGGAAATTTTTTGTTTTTCCCTCTAAAATGCATCGGCCTTCAAGGCCAGTTTTTCCTTTCAAGTGGTATCAGAGCCTGGTTGCTTTACCATCGGCGGGTGATGATACCTTGTTTGTGAAAAGTGTTTTTCACGGTCAAAATCTTTAAAGGGTTAAAGTTTAAATTCTGCATATGGATTTTGAATCACAAATGCTTTAAGTTGTTAAAGTTTTTGTTTTTATGAACATGTAAATTCGATTGCTACGTTCATGAATCTATATGTATTCATGGTTTCGTTTCTTTTTCTTTATGAAAGTTTTAAAAGGAAACACCCTTTTTGAAAGGGATGATTCGGCCATGAAGGGTACTTAGAGTACCTTGATTGTTTTCTTATTTTTCTCCATGAATTGTATCATGAGCATAGCATGAAATTTTTGTGACAAAATTTATCATATACATGCATATATGATTCGGCCATGAAAGGGTTTATGGCTGCATGCATGGTTTAATTTTGTTTTCTTTGAGAAAGAATTAACAAAATTTGAATTATAAAATTTTATATATTCGGCCATCAAGAGAAAAATTAAGAGAATTTGAATCTTGATTTTATTTTGATGTTTAAATGTTAAATATCAAAATATATGTGAAAAATGTTATGAGATAATATGATGTTTGTGCTTGCAAGTTTTTGAATCTTTCAGGTACAAAAAGGAAAGGGATGGTCATGGTGCCCGATTTGAAATTTCAAATTTAAATTAATGTGTAATTTGCTCTGTTTAATTAGAGTTGTAATTTGTAATTTCAAGTTTTTGTAATTTTTTTGTCCCTCCAAAGATGTTTTGGAGTTTCTTTAATTATATGTAATTAGAGAATCAGGCTAGTGGCGTATAGACGACAAGCAGTCGTTGCTTGAGAAGCAAGAAGGACAAAAGCGCGCCATGACTGTCTCAAATAAATTGTTTATTTGCATGTATGCTTAGAACGTCTAGTATGCATGAATTGGACAAACCACATTTGTATGGTTATTATGTTTGTCCAATTGCGACTAGTGTAAACCGATAGATGTTTGACATAGGTTACGACTAGCATGATAACTTACAACATGCGTTTGATGAGACCTAATAAACCCTAAATAAAAGGAACCCTTAAAAGGAATAAATTATTAAGCGTATGATTACCTCCCACCACCAATACTACTCAAACCTCTTCTACATAGTGATGCTCCACAACTCAGTTGGGACCCACTGTTTCGTTGAGCTAGAGTAGTGTTAGAAGTGTGAGACACTTGGGGTGCTGGTTAATGCTTAACTGAGACATAAATTGCAGGCTCAGCCGGGCTTATGTGCTTAGGGTAATGGTGCTAGGTTGATTGCATGAGATGCACCACTAAGTGACAAGGAGTTGTCGACCTAATGTTAAGAGAGGGTATGAGATACTGTTGATAAGGATCAACCCATTATTTAAATTAATCTTGCGGTCTCAGACGGAGATTAAAATAAATAATCGCACTCTTAATCCCACTAAGGTAAAATCTAAAAGTAGATTAACCCTAAGTCAAATGGTAAGGGTCATTGACTTAGATAAAATAGTGGGAGGGGCAAATTATTTAAAGTCTTTAATAATTTGTTTTTAACTACATAACCGTATATTAACTAAAATCATCTTTACATCTTTTTCAGCTTTTAGTATGACTAATCCACTGTCACTGCGTTCAATTCTCGATACGAATAAACTAACCGGTTCAAACTTTATGGACTGGTATCGGAACCTAAGAATTGTTCTTATTGCCGAAAAGATTGCTTACGTTCTAGATGCTGCTTTACCCGTAGCTCCTAGGGAAGGGGAAGAAGGGTTCACGGAATTAGATTCTGTAACCCACCAACAGCACATGGATGACAATGTGATGGCAGTTTGCATCATGTTGGCATCCATGTCGCCTGAACTGCAAAAGCAGCATGAGCATATGGATGCTCCCTCTATTATCATGCATCTCAAAGAGTTGTATGATATTAAAGGCAGGCATGAGAGGTATGAGGCCTCTAGAGAATTGTTCTCTTGTAGGATGTCTGAGAGCATGTCTGTGAGCAGTCATGTTCTTAAGATGATCGGACTTATTGAGAAGCTAGGAAACCTAGGCTTCATCATGGATGCCGAGCTAAGTAATGACTTAGTCCTCACCTCACTTCCACCTTCCTTCAGTCAATTCATAATGAATTACAACATGCATGGGATGCAAGTGAGCTTGCCTGAATTGTTAAGTATGTTAACAACTGCTGAAGTGTCTATCAAGAAGGATAGGACACAGGCTCTTTTGATTGGTGGGCCTAGCAAGGCCAAGGGAAAGGGTAAGGAGCCTGCAAAAGGTGACTCCCTTAAGCCCAAAGGAAAATCCAAGAAGAAGAAAGGCAAAAGAAGGGTAAGAAGGCACCCAAGGACAAGGGCGATGCTGAGTGCTTCCATTGTGGCAAGAAAGGCCATTGGAAGAGGAATTGTCCAGACTACCTGAATAATGTGAAGGACAAGAAGCATGGTGATGCTTCTGCCTCAGGTATTTTCATGATTGAGATAAATTATTCTTGTGCTAATCCGACCTCATGGGTATTGGATACCGGTTGTGGTTCTCATATCTGCAATATGTTGCAGGTACTTAGGAGCCCAAGGAGATTGGAAAGAAACGAGGTGGATCTCCGCGTTGGTAATGGAGCAAGGGTTGCTGCTCATTCAGTTGGAGATGCCGACCTTATTTTGCCTACGGGCCTTTTGTTGCATTTGAATAATTGTCTTTATGTTCCAAATATTTCTAGAAACATTATTTCTATTTCTTGTTTAGAACAAGATGGTTATACTTTCAGTATTAGGAATGGTACATTTTCTATCACTTTGAATGATATGATTTATGGTACTGCTTCTTTGATAAATAGATTGTATGTTTTGGAAATGGGAACTGAAGTGCTCAATCTAGATGTGTAATGACCTAGGACGGATAATCAATCTTATCTTTGGCACTATAGACTAGGGCACATTAATGAAACAACATTGTCTAGGATGCATAGAGATGGATACCTAGATTCCAAGGATTCGGAATCCTATGGACAGTGTGAATCTTGTCTAGCTGGGAAAATGATTCGACAAAAGCCCAAAGGGCTTGAGAGTCATAGGGCTAGTGAGTTATTAGAACTCATTCATACTGATGTATGTGGCCCAATGTCTATTGAGGCTAGAGATGGATACTCCTATTTCATTACCTTTACAGATGACAAATCGAGATTTGGGTATGTATACCTAATGAGATATAAATCTGAAGCCTTTGAAAAGTTCAAAGAGTTTAGGAATGAAGTAGAGAAACAGCATGGCAAGATGATTAAGACATTACGATCAGATCGTGGTGGTGAATATTTGAGCCATGAATTTCAGGATTATCTGAGAGAAAATGGAATTCTCTCATAAATTATCGCTCCTTACACACCACACCAAAATGGTGTCTCCGAAAGGAGAAACAAGACCTTGTTAGACATGGTTAGGTCTATGATGAGTGAGACTCAACTTCCAAAATTGTTTTGGGTATATGCCTTAGACACAGCTGTATACCTTCTAAATACGATACCGTCTAAACCTGTTCAGACCACACCATGAGATATGGAATGGTAAGAGACCCAACCTGAGTTATCTCAGGGTATGGGGATCGCCAGCTTATGTCGAAGCGTTGATATCAGACAAGCTTAGTGCTAAGAGTACTAAATGTCTATTTGTGGGGTATCCCAAAGGTACTAAAGGATACTACTTCTACTCCATGGATGAACACAAAGTGTTTGTGTCAAAGAATGCTGAGTTCCTTGAGAAGGATTTGATCTCTCAAGGAGGAAGTGGGAGTAAGATTGATCTTGAAGAAGTTCAAGAACACAAGAACAGATTGAGGAACCCGAGTCTGCTCCGCAGGCGACGTTCTCCAATGGAGAAGTAAACACACAACTGCGTAGGTCTACGAGGGTCATCCATTCACCTGAGAGGTATGGGTTTGTGATTGAGAATCAGCAAACTGTCGAGGATGATGAACCAAGTAACTACGAAGAGGCGGTCAAGGATGTTGACTCCTCTAGATGGCTTGAAGCCATGGAATCTGAAATGGACTCGATGTATCAAAACAAGGTATGGACCTTGGTTCCTAAACCACAAGGAATAGTTCCTATCGGTAATAAATGGGTCTTTAAAAGAAAGACTAATGCATATGGCAACGTTCAGACCTACAAAGTTAGGTTGGTGGCGAAAGGGTATCGTCAAAGACAAGGAGTTGACTATGATGAGACTTTCTCACCAGTTACCATGATCAAATCTATTAGGATCATGCTTGTAATAGCATACCACGACTATGAAATTTGGCAAATGGATGTCAAGACTGCCTTATTGAATGGGTTCTTGAAGGAGGAAGTGTACATGACACAACCTGAAGGCTTTGAAATCAAAGATCAGGAGCATATGGTCTGCAAACTACAAAGGTCGATATATGGGCTAAAGCAAGCATCAAGGAGTTGGAATATACGTTTTGATGAAGTCGTTAAGAGTAACGGTTTTCTTAAGAACGAGGATGAACCTTGTGTTTACAGGAAGGTTAGTGGGAATAATGTCGTATTCCTAGTACTTTATGTAGATGACATATTGCTAATAGGAAATGACATCCCCACATTAAAAAATAATGAAAGAGTGGCTTTCAGAAAACTTCACCATGAAGGATCTGGGAGAAACGGCCTTTATACTTGGTATAAGGATCTATAGAGATAGATCCAAGAGGCTGCTGGGTTTATCTCAATCCACGTATGTTGACAAGATGCTAAAGAGGTTTAGCATGGAAGGGTCGAGAAGGGGTTTTCTTCCTGTCAGTCATGGGGTACACCTATCAAGGGCTATGTGTCCTAAGTCACAGCCTGAGAAGGATCGCAAGAGTGGAATTCCATACGCTTCGGCTATTGGATCCATCATGTATGCCATGATATGTACGAGACCAGATGTCTCTTATGCTTTGAGCATTACGAGCAGATACCAGTCCGACCCTGGAGAGGGACACTGGACGGCAGTCAAAACCATACTTAAACACTTAAGAAGAACTAAGGATGCGTTTCTGGTCTATGGTGGGGTTAATGAGCTAACAGTGAAAGGGTTCACTGAAGCCAGCTTTCAAAGTGACAAAGATGACTGTAAGTCACAACCAGTGTTCGTATTCACCTTAAATGGTGGGGCAGTATCTTGGAAGAGTTCCAAGCAGGATACAAAAGTAGATTCTACGACAGAAGCTGAATACATAGTTGTTTTAGAAGCGGCTTAGGTGGCCGTGTGGATCAAGAAGTTCATACCTGAACTAAGGGTGGTTCCAAGCATAAATGAGCCCATACAGTTGCTTTGCGAAAGCACTAGAGCCATTGCGCAGTCAAAGTAACCTAGGTCCCAACAAAGATCTAAACACGTGCTCCGTTGATATCACCTGATTAGAGTAATGATTGATAGGATGGATGTAAAGATGGATTATCTTCCCACAGAAGATAACCTGGTCGATTCTCTGACAAAGGCTGTTTCTTAGAGAAAACATGATAGTCATTATGAGGCTTTGGGTATACGACTTAGGTCTGATTGGCTCTAGGCCAAGTGGGAGCTTGTTAGTATATGGGTGTCCTAGAGACAATCTTTTGATTAAATAAATGACACTAGATGTAGAACTTTTGTCGAAAATGAATAAAAGCACTCTTTATCCAGATTCATATTATCTCTCGATATTATTGTAAATATTATATGAACAAAATGGATAAACCCTTGGAATAGAACAGGTATCTCTTGAGTATCTGTGATGAGATCAAGATCATGAGGATTCAAGGATATCGCACGTTTATTCCTAATTTTATGTTCCTAGTCTAGAGACACTGAGATTGGGGTTCAGTGATCTCGGGTAAGACTAGCACGACTTATCTACTTGTATATGGATACAAGGTAAAGACCTCATGAGCTACATATATGGAGATGTCTTAGCTAAAGTCGTGGGTGGACCTATAAGAGTATAGCTCGCACTGAACAGACCCAAAAAGAGACTCTATGAGGAAATCTCACAGATAATGTCATTAGAGTAATCTCTTTATATTTGGGTATGTCTTTCCTTAGACCAGAAGTTATTACCTAGACTGTGTTCTAGAAGGCATGCTTTGATTGTATGCCTCGTCTTCCTGAAACATGGATAAAATGAAGAAATCGTCAAATCTCTGTGAGAGATTAGGTTATCTATAAAATGAAGAAATCGGGATGAAATTTACAGGGACTCGGGAATCTATGCATAGTAAAAAAGATCATGAGATGATCTGCCTTAAGAGTCAGTAAATTGAAGATTCCCTATTTCGAATAAAGCTTACCCTAAACCGCAGGGGTTGATACATTTCCTTACCCTAAGTTAATGAGAAGATAACCGAGATGAAGGGAAATACATACGGTAACCAAATATGTGTAATAGGATGATCAAGTCATTAATCTGACTAGGTCTGGGGCAACAAAGCATTGCTAGTGTTCTGTGTTGTCATTAATTGGGTTGTGGGCTTATTGGGCCCGAACCCATTTATGTCAGAGGCTAAGTTGGACCTAATGGGTCACACACTAACACCTTGTAGTCATGATGAACTAGCTTTAAATATATTGGGCCTAATAATGGTTGTTAGCCCAAGAAGCTATTTGGAAGCCCACCTGATGGGAAGAGGGCGCATGGATCATAGTAATGGGCTTGGATGGCCCAAGACATTACTAATTAATTTAATTAGTTAAATTAATTATTAAATAATTAAATTTTGAATTTTGAACTTTGAAATTTGAAATTTGAAATTTGAAATTTGAAATTTTGAATTTGGATTTGGATTTTAAATTTTGAAATTCGAATTTTGAATTTGAAATTTGAAATTGGATTTTGAAATTTAAATTTTGAATTTAAATGTTTGAACATTTGAATTCAAGTGTTTGAATTCAAATTTGAATTGGCTATGAAAGGTTGTTTCATAACAAAAGGATAAGATGAGATCTTGTTGGAACAAATCCCCTGCATCAAGAGAAGATATTTGATCTCATCCAATGAGGGAGTGGTGCGCCACTTTAGTTGCAAATGAGTGTCATCTTGTCAACTAAATGTGCCCTAGTTCTGATTTGGTTGGTTGAGAGAATCAGTGACTTAGTTGGTTCAAATTTGAATGCAACTACTCAACGTATCTGGACTCATTTTGGGACTGAGTGGGGCGCATAAGTGAGTGGTCATATGATGACCATTAGGTCAGAATCATGAAAGGATAAGGACCTAATCTTATAAGGATTCAAAGTGACAGTTGTTGGCAATTTTGAATTTCAACAAATCCTCCTTATGCACACAACTTGAGGGATTTTCAAGTGAGGAAAATCTTCTCATTCTCTCCCTACTAAACAACCACTTATGCGCACAAAGGGTTAGGTTTTCCTCCTTAGGGATTTCACAAAAACCTAGCCTATTCTCCTCATCTTTTGCGCCACACTCTAGTGGAGTTTTCATGTTGAAGACTTCACTTTTCTAAACACAAAACCTAGCCTCCATCTTCACCTATTGAGCGCATAGCAAGCCTCACTGTGGTGGTCATCTGGTGGCTTTCAAGAAGGCGTTCTTGCTTCATTGATGAAGGGTGGTGTGGATCAATGTTAGAGGGTTTGAACCTTTCAAACCTGACAAGTGATCTCCAACTGACGATCAGATCGTAAACAAGGTAACATCATGCTGTCTTAAAGCATGAAAACTGTTTGCATGTGTGTTTTCGCAAGGAAAATTTTTGTTTTTCCCTCTCACATGCATCGGCCTTCAAGGCCAGTTTTTACTTTCATAATCCCCAACATGGGGTGGGATAAATCTTAGTAACATAAGGGTGCTTAGAGGATCACCCTACCCTATAGTTCAATTTTTGTGCATCAATAGTAAAATAAGCATAACATATAATACATCATCTCATACTCGCAAGAAAAACTTCTAAGAGAAACCTGTGTCTCTTTGGTATCTGCCCACAAGGAGGACTTTGTCGGGCTTACTCTAAGGAAACATCTAGTATAATTGTTTTCTGTCCAAATAATGGTATGAAATTCTCATTTCCAATTGGATACTATTGAGCAGAATATATTTCACATTGAAACAAGGCACTATATGCAGGGTCTATGTACTGCATGGGATCGTGGTCCGTGGATGTGCATGCTGCTATGACACGGCTACACGGGAACCTGAAAGCAGTGAACTCACCACACTGGCATGTTCGATCAGATAACGAAATCGACCATTTTTTACTGTCACGATGAGTCTGAACATTATACGACTCTTGTACTTCAAATCTGGTCCTTTGTGCGTCTTTAGAAATTACATAATGTGTAGCGGCTTTTCGTTGATTCTCCATATATGCTCGCCACATGACTTTGGCGAAGTGATTACCTCTCCCAATTTCCTCACGGGCTTCCTGTTCATGCTCCAAAAAGTATGCCACTAGTCTATTGTGAGTGATACGCACAAGTGAAGTAATAGGAAGGTTTGGCGCCCCTTTTAGAACTTTGTTAACACACTCTAAGAGATTTGTAGTCATGTGGCCAAACCTTCTTCCATGGTCATCGTAGGCGATACTCCACTTCTCTTTCGGGATACGATCAATCCAGGCAGCTATTTGCAAGCTTATTTCTTTAAATTTCTCTAAACTCGCATCAAAATCCAAGCACGATGTTGTATATCCTACATACGGAAACAGCACAATAGCTTCGTTATAGCACATAATGTAATTATATTTCGGGATGTAAGAGACGCACATATACATACATACCTAACTTCTTCAATTGCTTCTTCAACATAATATTCTTGAACTTGTGATTGAAATTACTACCCGTGCGGAGAAGGCAATATACATGGTATGCCTGGGGTGGAGCCCATCCTAGATCAACATTGTTTATATCATACAAGATGCCTGGATCGATGCTGATCAGAAATGAGACAAATTTCATCTTTTTGAGTAACATGTATAGAATGAGTGCTAAGAACCACAACTAGGTTTCAGTATTCTCCCTAGAAACGATAGCAAATGCAATTGGAAGAATGTAATTGTTGCCATCAACTGCTATAGCAATCATGAGGGTTCCCCGATATTTGCCATAGAGGTAGGTACCATCAATCAGGATAATCGGCTTGCGATAATTGAAAGCTTCACAACAATGTTTAAATGTCCAAAACACCCTCTTAAACACCTTATGAGCTTGGTCTAGGCATCCATCAATGAAATGGTCACACAAATCCATCTTATAGGCGAACCCTGGAGAAAAACAAAACATGTAATCAAACCATCTTGGTAGGAACACATAGGACTCATCCCAGTCACCGAAGACTTTTACAATAGCCTTTTCCTTTGCCTTCTTATAAGATATATGGAATCCAAGGCTTGTTGCTATCCTTTCTTGGATTAGCCCAATTTTAAGACTGGGCTCCTCTCTTATCATTTCTATATATGGTCAAACAAGAATGTATTAGTAAAGATTACAAAATTTTATAAATTTACTAAATACAGTTGTACGCACCTAAGATCAATGAACATATGAGATTTGAGTCCAACTGCTTGTGATATTGGGTAAGACTTTGACTAACACATGAGTATTCGTTGTTTCATATGCCTATAACCCATTCAGTGCCACCCTTTTTTTGGTATGCCTTCATCCTCCATGGACAACCGTAATTATGATTTTGACAAACCATTATCAGCCTTTTTGTATCACTTTTTTCTATGACCGTTGTGTGATGATTCGCCATACAATATTGTTTGATTGCCATCTGTACATCCTGCTTGGTGTCAAACACTTGGTCCTTATATAGCTCTTGGCCCATTTTCCAGTTAGGTATTTACGCTCCGTGCATATCATCCAACTCTTGATCTGGGTATTCCCAATTAATATTCGTGTAATGACTTATTTCAAATCAAAATGGTACAATATCATTTCCTGCATAATAACATATCGAAAACCCATTCTTTTTTTTTTTTTTTTTTGGTTACAAACCCATTCTTTTTCATTTAATATGAAATTAGATAAGCACTAATAAAGCATTAATGGTTGTATACCTGCAACTGGTGGGTCTTACATTCCGACAATGCCCGGAGAAGGAATTGGTTGACCAACTGTAGTAGACGGACAACAATCAAAATCACCATCGACATCCTTATCCGATGACTCGCTGTCCGGAACAAGACATTCGTCAATTTCTTCCTCCAAACTATCTGTACGCCAAGATGGATTGTACATGTCATGGGCCGGCAAGATTTCATCACAAATTTGTTGAGTTGGTGGTACAGGCGCGAGTGACACCTCCTCATAGGACGCATGTCAAAGCAGGCATAATTCACTACACTGTGCAGCGAATTATGTCCAACGGTAACCTGCAACAATGTGCATGTGTGTCACGTGTCAAGCATGCATAAGTTTGCTACACAAGGTAGTGAACTTGGTGCATTTCTCAGCCTATTTAAACCCCTCCTTCCCCCACCCTTCCCCACCATCTACTCTCACTCCCTCTCTCTCAAAGTCACATTCTCTCTCTAAAAGGTTAGTTGAATTTATTTAATTTTTTTGCATTAATAATTTATTTAATTTATTATTTATGCATTATTAATTTTTGAATATTATTTATTGTTGATATTTCAAATCTTAGGTCAGAAGATTTGTTAATTTATTTAACGAATAAATGGTTAGTTGTAATTTATTTAATCGTTTTGTATTATTATTTTTTTAATTAATTATTTATGCAATCTTAGTTTTTCAATATTATTTAGGGTGTAGAATTGAAACATTAGGCTAGAGATTTGTTAATTTATTTAAGACATAAATAATTGTTGTGATTTATTTAATTATTATGTATTATTATGTTTTAATTAATTATTATTGCATTCTTAGTTTTTGAATATTATTTAGGGTTGAGAATTGAAATATTAGGGTAGAAAATTTGTTAATTTATTTAACGTATAAATTGTTAGTTGTAATTTATTTAATTGTTTTGTATTATTTTTTTAATTAGTTATTTATGCATTCTTAGTTTTTCAATATTATTTAGGGTTGAGAATTGAAACATTAGTTTCCAAATTTGATAATTTATTTAAGGCATAAATAGTTAGTTGTAATTTATTTAATTGTTATGTATTTTTTTAATTAATTATTTATGCCTTCTTAATTTTTCAATATTATTTAGGGTTGAGAATTGAAACATTAGGCCTCGAAACTATCCGTACGCCAAGATGGATCGTACATGTCGTGGGCCAGCAAAATTTCATCACAAATTTGTTGAGTTGGTGATGCATGCGCGGGTGACGCGTCCTCATCTTCTGGATTGACCACTGGCTCCATGTTTATGTCGATGAAGTCAATGGATGGTGCATGAAGTTGACTGTTTGATTGTCCACCGCAGTTGGCAATTTGGTAAATAATTTCGTGAACAGTGGCAAAATGGTCACTGTTCATTACTCTCATCTTTGTATATTGTCCACGTTGACAAAACTCATGCCGGAAAAAATTACTGACACGTTGGAAATTTTGTGTTTATGAAATTCCAAGATAGGATGTGAAAGGTCACGAGTATTTCAAACATATATATTCCACATCCAATAGTGTATTTTCATCAAATCTCATGCAAAGGCTTAGTAATTATTTTATTTTGGTGGCTTTCTTTTTGGCTACCACAATAGCTACGATCTCAGGCTACCAAGGAAGAGTATGTGCTTCAATGTGCAAAGCATATGGAATCACACTGGAAAACAAGTGTTTGACAAATTGTTCTACGATAATAAATCTATATTTTCCACAGATTGTTGTTAGAAGATTTTCAAACGGTTTATTCTTGTTACACCAAACTTACCATATTTATTCTTGAAACCAAGCCAGAGCTTTTGGATTTAAGTTTTGGCCAAGGGCGATAAGATTTTCCGTATGTGTGATCAAGTTACCAAACCAGAAAACCCGAAATTTCTGTTGTGAAAAGCTTGTGAAAATGAGTCAATTACTTTCCATATGAATATGGTGAAGGCATTGATTCGCAACCCTGAGATGAGGAATGCAAATGCAATTCAAGTGTTGAAAAAGATTAAGGAAATTTTCAATCACTGTCCTCCCATGTTCAACAAGAAATCTTTCCGCGATATTAATAATAGCCATAGTGGAAAAATTCATTAGAGAAGGGACATAGGTAAACAAAATGCGTTTTTGTTGCCTATTTCATTTGCTTTCTTTCCAAATGAAATCTCTCTAGACATGCAATCTGTTTACTTTCAGTGAGTGTTGGTTTTCTTTACATTAAATGAAATATGGAATCACAAGGGTCTTTGACAAAGGCATGCATTTTCTTCTTTCTTGATTAAGGAAACTTTATACCCCACATTTCATTTTCATAGAACATGAAAAATTAACAAGGAGCCTTGTATGCACAAATTTTTAATGTAGAAGGGGGAGAAGTTATTTTAAGATTAATTTAAGGCAGTTTAGTTGCACCCGAAAAATCACTCCACTCCCCGTTAAACCCGACTAACGAGTGTGGGATGGAGGAAATCCTTGTACACAGCCTTATTTTTGTATAATTGCAAAGAGTCTATTTCCTGGATTAGAACCCATGACCTTTCAGTCATGAAAGAACAGTTATACCACCGTTTCAGCTCTCCCCCTTGAAAAAAAATTAAAGTAGTTTGTGGCATGCTATACCAAAAATGCATTTGATGCACATCCCAATTACAAGTTTAATACATTCCTCAAAAAGATTCTAACTGCTGATCAAGCAATTGAACACTTCGTTTTTACATCCATACCTTCATGAACACACAAGAATGTAAACTGCATGCATTAACAATAAACAAGCTCCAATACAAATTGATTCAATAAAAAAGAGGGAGGGAAGAGAACATTTTTTCATAGTCACACCTGAGGCCTGACTACTTTATAAAAATCTTCTTTACTCCTCACTTACAAACTCCTTAATAAGGCTCGAAGATCATTTGGCTTTAGATCATGAACATAAACTTTCATCTAGTTATATGCATGTCATACTTTATCAGAAGATAAACGGGATAAAATATCATCATAATCATAATACATACTAAAACCTACTTATCTACATGATCGCACAACCTAGAGTAGGTCCCTAACAGCATGAATATTCAGTGATGCACCTGATATGTGCCTATACAGTCTGGGAAATAAAATGTCTTCAGAATAAGAGAAGACACAAAATGATACAGCATAGAAGAAAGATAGAAACTCTGTTCAGAGACTTATCGATCTGCATCTCTTGCCTTCTCATTCTAGTAGGACTGGCACTTCCATTATGAGGGTGAGGAAACAAATTTGCATCTGAGACCCCAAAAATCCTTGTCAAGACCATCTCCCCAAACATGCCAATCATAGGATTAAAAAAACTAGTCACAGCAGGACCCCCAAGATAAGGTAATCCATTGGCACCATAACCTCCATAAAGGTGAGGGAAGTATTGCTGATAATGAAATGGCCGTGATTGTGGCTGGAAATAACTTGGATGGAGTTGCTGACCGGGATGTGATGTTGATGCGCGAGTAGAAGTTAACATAGCATTCAAGTTGTAAGGAGGTGGCCTATGAGGTATTCCCAGACCCAACTGGAGTTTCTTGGCTTCAGATTCTGAATTCGATATTCCGCGGCCATAAAGGGGGACTAATGAAGTATGAGAGATCTCAGCTTTACAAACCGGGCATGTTGGCTGCTGGTCTGGTTCAACAGAGGTGCCCTGGACATGAAGCCACTTGTATATGCATGGCCAGCAGTACAGATGACCGCAAAGAGTCACCACAGGTTCATGTGCTGATTCCAGGCAAATATTGCAATCAAAGCAACCATTGTCACCACTAGAGATTGCTGTTGTCTCTGATGAACTGGATTTCAATTTTTGCTTTAGTGAGACTTCCCCATTAGAGTCAAAGTATTTAGATTCCATTGTGTTTTCTTCCACAGCTAATATATCCTGTTACAGATTCAAAAAAGTTAGAAAGCTGCAATTATTTTAGACAAACCAGATCTAGCAGTAGAAACAACGAGATCAGAGATTCAAATTACATATGAAATTTCAGAAAGCTGCAATTTTTTAAGAGTATGTTGCAAATATACATTAAATACAAATTTATGATGTTAAATTTATGTGTGACTTGTGAGATTATCAGTTCGTATTTTATACCCCCAATGAGCATGGCACATTAGCTATTTAGTATTTGCAAGCACACCCAAATATATCCAATTAACCTGGACTTTCATTATAATGTTCCAATTTGAAGTAATAACTTGGGAGCACAAATCAAATCAATCAAAGGTCATTGGGTCATGGGTTTGAAACTCAAGAAACAACCTCTGTGCAAAGATGCATCGATAAGATTACGTACAAGGATTTCCCTCACCTCTACCCTTGCGGATTTTCATGGGGAGTGGTTATAGAGATTCTAAAGGTTCCTTTAAAATCAAAATCACATACATGTTAACAGATTTGGGTTATGTAGCAACATGTTCACAATGTTGATTTCTTGAGAAACGATCACTTCTATGCATATGATTGAAAAATATGCCAAAGTCCTACAAATCCTCACATATTATAAATTAATCATAACAATTTATCATAGTAATCAACAAAGCAAATTTATATATTCATTGATCCTTTATCGACATAATGAAAGAACCAGTCCCTCTTCTTGGAATCAACAATAATCTTAGTCCAAAGAAACCCCATACCAACCTTACAGCAAGAGCGGAGGCAGTTATAGCACAATTTCCAGAAAAAGCTTTTCTTCCTCAAGAAAGTGGAATCAATGATTTAAGAAATAAAATTTTCAACACAAATTTGGTTAATTCACAATAATTCATTACTGATTCCCAGTTTTCCATTCCAGTAACACAAATTTGACAAAAACTAATGCAGATTCAATCCTCAAAAAGAGAGCATAGTAAAATGAACCTTAAAACGTTGCCCCAGATGAAAATCCAATGCATGCAAACCATTTTGCAAGAACATCAAGACCAAAAAAATGCAAATACCCACGTGAAAAAATCCAATTTTGATCCCAAAACACAGAAGAAAAACTCAAATTCTCCTTATTAATTATCACAACAAGAACAACAACAATCCAATAGATAAGAAAAAACATACCTTTACAGCAACAGAAAACTCGGGTATGAATGAACAACGCAATGGATAAAAGGAACCAGGAGCAGAAAAAAGCTAACTTGAACGAAGAGAAAATGAAAAAGGAGTAGAGGTTGTGAAAGAATTAGGTTGCGAAGGAAGCAATGGAGGAGAGTAAAATGTGGAAGACGAAGATTATGTTACGGGAAATAGTGGGTGGGAATGTGGTGGTGCCACCAAGTATTTGTTTAATGTTTTAACTAATTATTTATTGATAGAAAACTAAATAACATTATCTTATTCCTCTTCTTCTTCTTTCTACATTTCAAAGTTATTAGTTAGAATTTTCATTTTATCCTTTAATATAATACAACAAATTTTCCTATACATACAATATTTTGTGGGGCCTTCACATTTTAAAACAAAAAAAAAGAAACAAATATGGTACCCAAAATGAATTTCTATAACATTACAGAATCACTTTTCTTATCACATAATAAACAAAAAAAACCCTATTAATTATCTTCTTAATTATAAAGCCATCCATTATTTGTTAAATTTTAGAGACCAGTGACATTATTACACGTCTAGGGACAATGTACCACTGCAGTCTGCAGGGTTTCAACTTTCAACTTTCAATTTTCTAGGGGCGTGGGCCAATTTTAAAGGCAAAAAGACAATAATAAAGCAACTCTATCTATTCATATTCAATATCTTTAAATTAAAATCTCAATTGATTTTTTTTTTCTTCTCTTAAAATTGTAATCTATTGGTACTAAAAAAAAATAGACATGTTAGGTATGAAAAAAGATACACATAAGATTCTATTTTTAAAAATAAACACAAAAAAGATAAATTAAAATTGTATTTATGCGTATAATAAGAATCATTATAGGAATGTATAATAAGTTATCTATAGATTCTACACATAAGCCTAACATATATATATATATATATATATATATATATATATTTGGTATAAATTATAGCATATTATTGTAGGAATTATTGAATTTATGCATAAACGATGTAAGACGTAGTACATTATTATGCTTACCAAATCATCATCATCTCACTAACACCGAGGCATATCTCTTTAAGCGTAAATTTATGAGAGACCTCTTTATTTGTAAAATCTCTCTTTACGAATTGATCTCATCTGCATCACAGCACGAACAATCTCCTTACAATTGGTTGAAGCTGGTCTTGGATAATAAGTGAGCACTCTCTTACTTTGACAAAGATGTTCTTACCTTAGCCTTTGCTACCATAAAGTGTAGAAAATATATGGGATCCAAGAAATTCTAGCCCTAAGTTAAATGGGCTCTAGATTTCTTGGATTTTTCTTATACATTACGTTCAATTGGACTTTAATGAAAGAGCAAAACTCAATTATTATTACATCTTGATCGAAAAGGAAAATGAAAAAATCACTAGGATTGATCTAGTGACAAGGAATTTGGTAGATAGTTTATATTATGTTATTTATTCAATTTTTACTAATGTATCCCAAAAAAAGAGAGAAAAATGAACTTTGGAAAACCCTTAATTTCCTGTCATATATTAGTGGTAAATGTTAAATATTGGAAAATAATAGTGATTAGTGTGGAATACTGTTCATTTTCCAAACGATTTATTTTCTGAATTGAAAACCGTTACTGCTGCTAGTATTGGCCCAAGGTTTCACGCCAATGTCTATGATGTGACTTCTAAGAATAAATCTTGTATTACTGTTATATTAAACATTCAGTATATCACAATGAAAATATTTCATGCTAATTAAATTTTTTTTTCTATCAAATTTTTTTCTTCCCTAATATGTAATGCTCTCATTAATACACTGAATCTAAACACAATATTAGCACCAAAAATCTATTAGACTTCTAATCCCGTGGACTGGGGATTCAAGATGATTAGATTAACATTTTTATGTATTCAATTCAAAAATTTCTTGAAATGATTTCACATTTTAGTTTTTTTTTAAAAAGTAATATACGTCTTTTTTATTTTTTATTTAAATTAAAATTAATTATGTATATCTTTAATAAATTAAAAAACTTATTATTAAATTTATGTTAAGTTCTACTTAAACTGATTATAAACATTTTTATACGTGGAAATATTTAATTTATAAATAAATTTGATTTAGATTTAAAATTATTTTCACAATTCTGGAAATACTTATTGGGTTTTAGAACACTGAAACGTGCTGGCGGGCGCCACAAGTATTTATATTCTGTTTTTTTGGCAGGCACAGGGGTGTTAACGGGCCGAGCCGAGCCGAACTTTGATCTTAACGGATCAAACCTGTATTTAAATGTGTCCGACTGGCCTTAGCCTGTTACCTGTCACGAATATAATATTGGCCTGTGGCCTGGTTTATTTACAAAAAATAAAAGTCTGTGTGAAGTCTGTCTTAGCCTGTTAGCATGTTAAAGAATAAAAATAAGAGAACAAAATTCCACAAAAAATCAATTTCCAGATAGAAACCTTAGCTTCCAATTTGCAGCAATAATTTACAAAGTCTACAATAAATAAATAAAAATTAAAGTGAGAGAAGGTAGATAACAAGTTATATTATCTTAACCCATTATGAAAAAAAGTGCCAACAAAAATAAAAAAATAAATAAATAAATTGACACAAACAAGCAGTGCACAGTGGAACGAATGAGTTTTTGTGGGTTTGTTTGTGTGAAGGAGGATGAAGGATAATATAGAACAACACTAGTAATTCCATAAATATACATAAATTCAATATATATTCAAATAGCATAATATAGAACAAAATCATTCAAAAAGTCTGTTAAACCAATAAAATGGGGTGAAATAAATTGATGAGAGAGAGAGTTATTACAAGTAGTATAAAAAATATAAATAAATATTTATAGACTAGGTTAGCCTGGAAGGCTCTAAGGCCGAGCTTCTGAATTAGAGCCTGAGGCATTTTTATTAAACGAGCTTTTATACAAGTCCAAGCCTGGTTCCAACACAAGCTTTTATTAAACGAGTTCAGGCCTTTACGAGTCGAACCAAAAGCCCCTGAAAGGCCCCTGGCTCTCGTTTACCACCCCTAGGCACAAGTATTTAGTATTTACATTCTAATGGCACCTACATTGTTTGCTTGGCGAATTACTCAATCACTACGTCAAAAACGATAGCAAATAGACAAGGAGAGACCATAGATGTGTTATATTATTTTGTTTTATTTTTTATAATATCGACACACCAAAAGATTCCTTTTTATCGAAAATTTTATTATGTTACATTTTTTGGCGATATTTAATCAGTACGGTCACTAAATTCAAGTTAGTTTATTTGCATAGTTAACTTCTACATAATACTTTAAGTAAATAGACTCATCAAAACTTATTAATTGTATAAGTTGATTTCATTTTATTTATTTATTTTAATATTTGTGTCCATTTTTTATTAGGTTTTTGGGCAAAATGTTTGTCATTTTAAATACATATAATTAATACTTGCATTTAAATTGTGTAAATATGGTAAAATAAAAAAAAAACAGAAAAAAAGTCATCTAAATTTGTAATGTAATGAGTCGACTTGCATGCGCATTGGGACGTTTCAACCAACATAAACCCCACACGTATGTTATGCATATAAAATTTTAAAAATTATAATAATAAAAAATAAATATTATAGTTGTTCCACTTAGTTTTGGACTTCTCAACCAACATAAACAATAAACGTATATTTTTCATATATAATTAAATTTAAAAAATAATAAAAAGTACGTTGAATGAGATTATAGATGTTCCATTTAGGAGAATAAAAAGTAGATGAGTTATATTATAAAAAGAAGAAAGAGAACAAAATAGGTAGGATTCAATTGTTTTTATGTAAATGTGGTAGGTAAAAAAATTTACAGTAAAAGTGTGGTAGGTAAATATTTTTGGGTTTATCATCTATCATTTAACATGAGCACACAAAATTTCCTACACACACAACATTTTGTGGGGCCCGTAGCAAAAAAAAAAAAAACTCTGGCATGCAAAATGAATCTCTATAACATAACACAATCATTTTTCCTACAACATAACTCTTATAAAACCCAACATTTTTACAATAAAAGTAGGATATATATATATATATATATATATATATATATATATATATATATGGGTAATATTACTCTAATGTAACATGAGAGTAGTTATCTCATGTTACAGAAAGAATCCAAATAGGGCCCGCTATTTAAAAATAAAAAAGAAAAAGAAAAAAGAAAGGTACGATTTTCGAAGTGAGAGAAAATGAGATAACTACCTCATGTAAAATGAGAGTAGTATTTTTTTATATATATATATATATATATATATATATATATATATATATATATATATATATATAAGGCAGAATCCTTTGACACCAGTGTCAAATTTTAAATTTGACACCTCATCTGATAGTCGTTAGATAAAAAAAGAATAATTGTGTCACATGCTTGCCAATTAGAGTCGTTAGTCTTTTTTGATCTAACGGCTCTCAGATGAGGTGTCAAAATTCAAATTTAACACTGGTGTCCAACGATCCTGTGTGTGTTTAAAGTCTTTTTATCAAAATAACATCATTTTTATATTAGGAAAAAAATATTCTTATAATTGTAATTTATTTTAAGATTATACCAGTCTTTATCATTGCAATTCTTTTCTCCCAACTAAAAAATAATGTCAGTTTGAAATTATATGAGATAAATTTATCTCCAATAACAAAAAAAAAATATTAAAAAAAATAATATATATATATAGAGAGAGAGAAAAATATTTCTTAAATCACTTTAGATAACATTATCTCTGGCCACCTAAAAATTACGTTATTTTGGGTGTCATGAGAACTAATGAAGAGTGTTTTGGGGTGTTAGGAGAATTAATGAATGGTGTTTTGATATATTTATTTATTTATTTATTATATAAATTTTAGCAAAACACACTTCATTAGTTCTCTTAATACCCAAAACGACATAGTTTTGGGGTAGTCAGACATAAAGTTATATCAAGTGACTTGACAAAAGATAAATCCATATACATATACATATTATATACATCAATGGCGGATCCATTTGGGTGTCAGTGTCTGCGCTTGCAGACATAGAAAAATTGGGGAAATTTTTTTTTACATAGGATGTGTGATTCAGACCAAGTAAAAAAAGTAAAAAACAGGAAGATTGAAAGAAAAAAGATAAAGAGTGGAGGATAATCACACAGGATTTGTCACGATCTTTTGTGAAACAAAAGTGGTCAACTTTGGATCAAATAGATATGTGGGTTTTCATCTATTAACCCCTACAATTATACTATATTTTACAAATATCTTTTTGTGGTGTTATTTATTTTTTAATTATCATTATCGATTATTTCCTTAAAACTTTGGTTGATTCACCAAAGCTTTACTTTTGAAGTGGAAGCAAAAATTGGATCATGATCTTTAAAAAAAAAAAAATCGGGGGCGGCGTCCCCGAACTCCCGCCCTCAGTGTGCAGACATAAAAATATTTTTCTGGGTCCGCCACTGATATACAGAAATACATATACAGATTATACACATATATACACATATATATATATACATATATATATATATATATATACATATATATATATATACACACACACACACACACACACACACACATATATATATATATATATATATATACATATCCATATCCATATCCATATACATATATATATATATATATATATATATATATATATATACATATACATATACATATACATATACATATACATATATATATATATATATGGTCAGGATCATTTTACACCAGTATAAGTTACACTCTCAATCTTGTCCGTTGATTCCATTTATATCCAAGGGCTCTAATTTTTTAGTAATGTGAGCCATTGGATATAAGTGGATCAATGGTCAAGATTGAGTGTAAGACTTCTAATTCTTAAAAACTCTTTGTTTACAAACTACACTATGTATTCCCGAAAATATACTAGGTTACGCTATGTACTTCCGGTACATAGTATAATTTGCATAAATTTGCATATATATATATAAAGAGAGAGAATATATGTAGAAAAAGCGAACCCTATATAATAAACGCATACTAGTATTAAAAAAACAAGCATTCGATACAAATTTTAATTGTTTATCTATTTGCATCTAATGTCTTAATTTTATATTCTTACACATGTAACACCCCGATCTACAAGCGGTTAGTTAACATACATATGGTAATAAATGCAGTATAAAATATATGCCTAAGCGGAAGACTTTCTTTGTAGGAATCACTATCACGGTATATGACCATGTGAATAAACTTTTCTTTATCTTTACATGTTGCCTTACTAATTCCTATACCAATTATAATTATTTGTATAGTCCTGTAACTCTACCGACCTCGTACTTAATTTACTGATAACCATACTTAACAGTCAACAACTAACCGAATAGGAGATTCTGTACCATTTCGAATAGAATCTCATGAATAACATAACGGCTGTAATTACACTTAACCAGGGATCAAGTCCCACAATAATCTTATACCTGAAATCTAGCGAAGTCTATTCCAAGTATAATGCAGAATATGGCTCCATGCCATTTTAATTTGTCAACATCTCAAAATACTAATATAAACATATACATACCCATGTATTAATATCAAACCTAATATCCATCTTTCACAGATATGTCTCTCCAACACATCAACACATCCATCAGATATAGAAAACATACTATACAAATACATGATCCTATATCATGTTACTAAAAGTATATACAGTGAGCCTTTAACATATAACAAATATAAAATATCTATATCCACACATCAGCTACTTGTCCTGGCACTCTGGTCCGGAACACTCCCTTGTCCTTCGCAGAATCTTCTGCTATTGACGATGCACCAAAAATGTAAGTGCCCAGATGGAGTGAGATTCAACTATCTCAGTAAACTCAGGATTTATGGAGAAGTCTCCACCCATGAGTTCACTTCTTGCATGTAAAGTTAGATAACACATTAAAATCTACAATATCATATAGTTTATAACAGTCACATAACATTTAATCATAACAAATGCAGGAGCGTAAGTCCTCCCACGGATAATTTCATACATAACATTTACTTATATATAAACATAATTCATATAAGACATCCAGGAGCCTAAAATCCTCCCTCGGATCACCCGTACATAAACTCCTAGAACTAAGTCCTTACGGAGCTAAACATAACTAACATATCCTACTTAGCTTAACTTTACGTATTAAACTTAACATGACTTTACTAAATATACATAACTGAATAATCTTAACATAACCAAATAATAAAGAATGCATCAACTGCGTACTACCTATAACATCACTTTCAACTTATCAAGACATAACCCATTTTAACTTACTAAATGAAACTTAATAAAATTAAACATAATAGCGTAACTAAACTTAGCCGCATCAACTTAACATAATCAATACACTATAACCTAGCGGACATAACGTACGTAACTTAACATAATCTATAATAACCAATTATAACATGTTCTATCCTAATGCATCTTATATGACAGATTCTAGCAAACCTTTACATAACTTAACAGATCATATTAGATTAGAACATACCTGCATCAAAACTGAATATAACTTATCGTAGTCAGAGCTGATTAAATAATACAAACAGACTTAACCGAACTTAATCGGAACATAAAAATACATACCACAGTAAAATAGATTCAACTATATAAATTACATAATAACATAACATATCTTTGAGCATCGTAATACTCACAGAGCCATAACATAATATGTCATATCTCCGAGCAACATAGTACTCACGGAATGTGTTCATGGGCCAAAAATCGTAATGTCATATAATCATACGTACATATTAATAAATAATGGCATAATATATATCATATCACAACATGAATAATGAATTCTGGCATCTTAACTTAATACATACACCTTAAGAATATAATTCAATGTACACAGATCCTACTATCATATCTGGGTTATCTCATTAGATACTACCCTATCCAGAAATTGCGCACTATGCACTTAACTTGAATCTCTAATACATAACTGTCAAACATACCTGCTAAACATACTTATCAACTTATCAAACGTACGTACCATACTTATCAAACATATATAACAGATGGAATCAAACGTAACTTATCACACTGACTTCAACGTACTTATCAGACTTATTTATACATAACTTACCAACTTAATCATACATAACTTATCAAAATTGCAACTTATCTTAACTCATAGAATTGTAACTATACTATGTATCTAACAAAGTCATAATTACAGACATACAGATATCCAACTCTGATCCTATCGGACCCTGTTGGAATATACACAGAGAAGAAATCTCCTCAAACCAAGAGCTTACCTGGATTCCTGTTTTCCTTCTAGCTTGCTTAAGATCCAAGAAAACTATCCATGAAACCTTGATCAACCAAAACCACCTATTAAAGAATGACAATGGTCCACTTAATTCAAAACTAATAATATATACAAAAAATCATTAACCACTTATGGCATATTACTTATAATTGAAGAAATCCACATTCATTCATGTGTAATTCGAACTCTTCAATTAAGTGGTCTATATAGTCATATCTACATCTTAGCTTACCCATTCATGCCATCCAATCAAGTCATATTATAATTTCATATTTTTATATTAATCTTACATAATAGATAATTAACCTAATTACTAGGTTAACTTAGGTTTTAAAACCTGAACCTTTTTAACTTAAGCATGTTCATACTTGATATGCAAATCCATACACTCACTTGAATTTAAACCAAAGCCTAACCCATAACACTAAGCCATGACCGAATTGAATCAAGTGGCAAACCATAAATTAATTCATTCTATAACAACCATACTTGACCATAAGCTTATTTTTCTGAATTTGTTCTTTTAAAATTCTAGTATTTTACCATCATAATCAAGATTTCATGAGCTTTCCAAGTATATATCGTAATCCTTATTCTGACAAGTATAGCTCAAGATATATCCACCATAAGTAATTGACTTAAACCCGTCATCACAAAGAACAGAGTCGCATACCATTTCTTAATTCAGGAACGTTTTACCATACAGTTTATTCTATAATTTTTATGAAAAATACTAGACATCTTGGGATTTAATGTGACATAAGATTCATCCCATTTCGATAAGAAATGAAAGAGTTAAGAATTTCGCAAACTCACTATTTTTTGTTACAAAACTGTAACAGCTACAAACAGTACCCACTCTTTCTTTTTCCGGGAAGAAATGAGTGCTCATAAAATTCTGACCTTTTAGGAAAAGAAAATAGACATCCTAAAATTCGATTTGATACCTCACACACTCGAATTTGTTAAGAAATGAGTGAGATATTAAATTTATAAAATCGAGCTAAGTACTTACTTAAAATTCTGACAACACTACTACTCTACATCCATACATTTTTTATTCCATTAAACCATGAAATGTTCAATTACTTGCATTGAAAAGCTTTTCCGTTCTTTTATGACCAATTTAAAGATCATTTCATCTTATACATAATCAACACTCATGATTACACAATTGTCTTGGAGTGAGATTTGGGAAGGATATCTTGGAATATCTTTAGGGCCTAGGTATATTGGTCTTGGAGAGTGATGTGCCTCTGGCAAATGTAGTTTTCCAAGCTAGAAATGATAAGAATCGAGTCATAAAAGAGCAATTTATATACATATTTGCTTATTGTATTGACTTTTCTATTTTAATGACATTTCTCACCTATTGGTTGTGTTTATACAGGTAAAAGAAGTGAAAATTACAAAATTATAAAAAGCCTGTTGATGCGACACCACACGGGTGTAGCACAGTACAAATTCTAGCAACATGGCGTGGAATGACACCACACTGGTACTAACCCGCGCCAAATTACGAACTTTGCAGCGTACCTTTGGGAGTGGCGCCAACTGGCGCCGCACCGGAGCCAACTGGCACCGGTTTTTGGAAGAAAAGCAATTTTGACAGAGTCATGGCGCCAACTTGCGCCACAATAGCTCCAACTGGCGCTAGTTTCTTGAAAAATACAACTTTTTGGCAGAGAAGCGGCGCCTAGTGGTGCCACAATGGCGCCAGTTTTTGAGGAATTCACACCGGCTTTTCCATTTTGACAGAGTCTTGGCGCCACACCGGCGCCAACTGGCGCCGGTTTGCGGGAAAGACACGTCGTGTTGTCCGACGGCATTTTTGGAAGAAGGAAATTAAAGAGGCTTATGAATAGGATCCTCTTGACAGAATTAGGGATCCATCTCATTCCACTCAGAAGAAGACCGACGGTGGTGCTCAGAGGGATTCTTCCACAGATCCATTTCTTCTTCTTTTTCATTTTATGTTTATGTTGAATATTGAATATTTAGCCATGATAATGGTTGGCTAGTTCTTTTTATTTTAGTTAGGGTCACGAGCCCTATGTGAACCCTTGTTACAACAGATTGATTTATGATTCTTCGTTTATATAATTATCTTTATCTCTACCCTGTGCGTATTTTATATCTTCTTTATTAGAACTGATCAATTTAATAGTTGATGATAGTCTGAGGGTTAGAATCCTAGATAGGAATATTAGGGTTTTGATCTTGAAAGGGGGTAAGATAATGGTTCATATGCATGCTAGGAATAGATGTGTATTGAATTGCGGATACCTAAATTATTGAGTTCATTGCTTAATGCCATGAGGAACATTGCAAGAAATTGGGGTTCCAATTGGGATTAAAGGGTTAATCTTACAAGGAATTGAGGGTTAACTATTAATATATTTAGATAATAATTTATCTGAGTAATTTTATAAATGAATATTATAAATCAATCCAGAGTAAGGAGTGGGAATCATTTGGTGTGTGTATCCTGGTTACAATGCTTTTCTCATCCCTTTACAAATCAATTCTCACTTTTATTGTTTTATTTCTCATAACAAAAAGCCAAAAAAATACATTTTTATTTAGTTCTTATTATTACTCAAATTCACAATATTGGGTTACATCTATTTGATCTCTTCTTATCTTAAAGAGAACGATTATTTGATATTCGATCACAATCCCTATGGAGACGATACTTTTCTTATCACTGTATTATTTGTGCAGTCGGTACACTTGACGGGTAGCATCAAGTTTTTGGCGCCGTTGCTGGGGATTGGCGTATCTTATATCATATAATCTTGATCTTTAAGATTGGATTTTGTGATTATTTTTTGTATTTTATTTTTTTTGAAAAGTGCTGCTAATCACCTTTCTGAGTTGTATGCGAGGCAAACTGTAGAATTTTCATTTGATTCGGATATTACAACGACTGAAAGGAGAAACAGAAAACTCGCTCGGAAGAAGCTTGCATTCAACGAGTCAGAGACTCTGCCTGAAGAACCACAAATCATGGCAGAAAATAATGACGCAGAAAATCCTCTCATGGATACTATTCTTACTCCATCTTTTAACATGCCTAACTCAAGCATTGTCCAGCCTGATATTGGTAACAATAATTGGTAGCTTAAGTCTTCCGATATTCAACTGGTGGAGAGAGATCAGTTTGGATGAGAGGAGAATGAAGATCCTCACAGATTTATTGACAGATTCCTGATGATCTGTGACTCAACTAAACATCCTTAGGTATCCAATAATGCAATCCGGTTGAGGTTATTCCCTTTTGCTGTTAAGCGAAAGGCTCTTAATTGGTTGGAAAGGCAGCCTGCAAGAAGCATTCCTACATGGGAGGATTTGTCACAAAAGTTCTTTGTTGACTTCCTCTCAATGGAGAGATATAACCAGATGGTGAATGATATCACCAATTTCACTCAATCAGAGGGTGAAACTATTTGGGCAGCATGGAACCGGTTCAAGTATTTAATGAGGAGGTGTCCTCATGATAAGTTGACTGCTGGTAATCAGTTGAGAATTTTTTTTTAATGGTTGTAAACCTGAAGTGCGGATGGTGTTGAATGGTGCAGCAGGTGGCAGTATTAAATCTTTGAGAGCAAATGAGACTTTCGAGTTGATTGAAAGAATGGCTGCAAATGAAAATGAAGGTTTGTCATCCAAGCCTAAGAGAGGTATCCTTCAGCTGGAAGGTAATGATGTGGTGCTGGTTGAAAATAAGTTATTATCTTAGCAAATAGCCAATTTGATCTCAAGGCTTGATAAGATGCAGCTTTCTGGTATTCAAGCTCAAGTTGTCGCTGTTATTTGTGAATATTGCAAGGACAATCATGAGTCTAATGAATGTCCTTCCTTGATGGCTTCTGATTCTCCTCAACAAATGCAAGTGAATGGCATTTGGTATGATCAAAGACCTCCGCCACAAAATATTCCAAGAAATCAGAATTCTTCTGGAAGTAATAATTTTCAGAGGAGGATGCAGGGAACTCATCTTGATTTCCAATCAAACAACTACTTGCAACCTCCACCAATCCAAACCAAGGAACCTTCTGATTTGGAGAGGTTAGTTGGACAAATGGCTCAACATTCCAATGCCTTCATGGAAGAAACTAGGGCCAATACCAAGAGCACATAGGCTTCTATCAGGAATTTGGAGAATCAAATTGGTCAGCTGGCTAAACAATTAGCTGATAGAACTCCAGGTACCTTTCCTAGTAACACAGTTACTAATCCGAAGGAAGACTGTATGTCTATCACAATTAGAAGTGGAAAAATACTTCCATCTCCTGATGTTGAAGAGAAGCTAGATACTACAGGTGAGCCTAAAAAAGAAATTTTTTTTGAAAAACCTGCTGAAGTGGAGAAGCCGGTTGTAAAGAAGAAGCATGAGTTGAGTCCTGAATATGTGAGAGCTATGGCACCTTATCCTGAAAGATTTAAGCAGGATGTTCAGAAGAAGCATTATGGAAGGTTCCTGGATATTTTCAAAGAGCTTCATATTAATATTTCATTTGTTGAAGCTTTGGTCAACATGCCCAACTACGCTAAATTCATGAAAGATCTTTTGTCAAGAAAACACAAGTTACAAGAGTGCCAAACCGTAGCACTTACTGAGGAGTGCAGTGCTATTATTACAAGGGAATATCCTCCTAAGCTTCGTGATCCAGGAAGTTTCAACATTCCTATTGAAATTGGTAACACTAAAATCGGCAGGGCATTATGCGATCTTGGGGCTAGCATTAATTTGATGCCTATTTCTGTTTGTAAATCCTTGGGGATCACTGAGTTGAAACCTACTTTGGCATCTCTTCAACTTGCTGATAGATCTTTAAGGAAGCCCAGTGGAATAATTGAAGATGTTCTTGTGAAGGTGGATAAGTTCATCTTTCCTGCTGATTTTGTGGTGCTTGATATGGAGGCAGAAAATGAAATGCCTCTTCTTTTGGGTAGACCTTTCTTAGCCACATCTCGTGCAATGATTGATGTTGAAAACGGGAAGCTTGAGTTAAAAAAGAATGATGAGACCGTTACCATCAACGTCTTTGACTCTATAAAATATTCTTCTGACAAAGGCGATTGTTTTAGTCTTGATGTTTTAAAAGAAGTGGGAAAGAAGAAAAATCTTCTGGTCAAGAGCTTGATGAAAAACTTGAGGCGCATGAGATTATTCCTGTTAAGGAAGAAAAAAATGTAGCGCTTGAGGTTCTTGAAAAGAAAGATGATGACAAAGAGATGGTGCCACAAAAGTGGAATTGCAGGAGCTTCCTCAAACTCTAAAAGATATCTTCTTGGGTAATAAGGAGGCGGTGATTGAAGTGCTGAAAGAATATGAGACTGCCATAGGGTGGTCTATTTCTGATTTGAAAGATAAAGATCCCCCTTCCCGTACCCACAAAATTCTTAATGAGAATGATGACAAACATAGGAGGAAACCTCAAGGGAGGCGTCATCCTATACTGAAGAAGGTAATGAGAAAGGAGGTGGTCAAACTTTTTGATACTGGTTGGATGATGTGTGCGGATCACCGAAGAATGAAAGCCGCAAAAAGGAGAGTCTTTGACAAGAGACACCGAGACTCTATCTCTCAGAAAAACCAATACTTCAAAGAGTTCCTCACATGGCTTTACGGTTTGAACCAAATCTGAGAATGGTGGTCTCATGCACCAAGGCATCCAGTACCACTAGACCCTCCATTTGCTGAGTCATCCCACGCTGCTGAGGGGGATGACATGGAAGGTTGATTATATCTCCTTGCTGACGGAGATTTATTGTATAGTAGTTTATTTTTCTGTTTCGTATTTTTGCTGATTTATTATGACCGTAGGTTGATGTTAGGTCATTTAGTTATTTAGTGTTAGTTTATTTCCCAAATATTCTGATGTTATATGGTGCGCATTATAGTTTATCCTATATGCAACTGTTTGTTCCATTGTGCAGATTTTTCTTCCTTCTTGTGGTTTAATTATTGCTGAGGACAACAATTCTTTAAATCTGGGAATGGTAGGCTTTAGGAAAGCGCTCTGGAACTGCAATTCTTCTATTAGGGGAGATATTCTAATTTTTTTTGATTTTTCTTAGTTATTTTTGTGTTGCTCTATATATTTAAAAAAAATGGATCTGTTTTCAAGCAATTCTCAGGTTTAAATGTGCTTATCTAGTTAATGTGCTTGACTGAATTCTTAGAAGCATGTTGTATTGTATGACATCCTTACATGACATTGCATAGGTATAATTGGATTACATATTGCTTGTTTGCCTGAACAGATGTTGTGAAAGTCTGATAATGTCTGAGGTTAATGTCTTGAGTCTATATTGATACCATAGCCGTGAGGTTTGAGCTTAAACACTGAATTTCTTTTGTTGAGAGACCTCACTGCTGTAACACTCTAGAACTTGATCTGTTTCTCTATAATGCATGCATTAGTTGAACTGATAAAGTCAATTTGTTCTTGTAAGCTTATGGCCAAAATAGCCCACCTGTATGAATTTTTCCATTGCTAGCCCCTTGAGCCTGAACTTAATTTGTTGATAAATGACCTATGGCCTAATTGATGGCTTAGCCTATATCCATGTGACTTACCTTGATTGAGATTGAATTATTAATTTATTGAAAATAAAACAAAGAAATTGAGGTAAGCTCTACAAAGGTAAAGTAATTGGGGGAGAAAAAGGAAAAAGCAAGAAAAATGAAAAGAATGAAAATACAGAAAAGGTGGCTGGAAGGAATTAATTCCCAAAATTATGTGGTAATACTAGTGGAGCAAAACTGTAACGCCCGGCCGCTTCAAGAATCAATGACTATTCCCATATACTAACACGAGACTTTTCAGTGTGCTTTTTCCTCACTCGCACACTTCCTAGGAAAACTTCCCAGGAGGTCTCCCATCCCAGAATTGCACCAAGTCAAGCACGCTTAACTGTGGAGTTCTTCCGATCCGGGCTACCGAAAAGAAGATGCATCTTGTTAGTATAGGTAGTACCAATTAATTCTTATAAGCTATTCCAAACTGTGCAGTCTCACATCTGTACAGTCTTTGGAATCCCTCTCTTTTGGGTGTCGATTCGATTCATCCATGCATGTAACCCCCATGCTGGAAGCCTATCAGGAGCCGCTCCTTGTCCATGCCCTTTCGTACCGGTGATCACTCCCCGCCCTCGTCAGCGCTCGGGATGTTACAAAAACCATTAAGTTGAATGTGTTAAATTGAAATAATATCAGTTTTCAATCTCATTGTTGTTTGAGCTATTGTCCATATATTCCTACTGACGTGGATCAGCAAGTGTACCGAATCGCGCAAGTAATAAGTAGTAAGTCACGTCGAATCCACAGAGAGTGTATCTAAATCAATTAAACTATTCCTTTGAAGATTAAATAATCCAAGAGATTTTTGACACGAATGTCAGGATTGTGTAGAAATTTGATTTGTAAAATAAAACGTATTTTTGTTCTTTTTGAATATTTAAAATCCAACAAAATGAAAGTTTAGAAATCTATGAGAAAGCGCTGCAGTTAGAGAACACTTACCGATGATCCCCACCTTTTACTCTGGATTAAGTTTAAATATCAATATATATCGCAAAATTTAGATAATTATCAGATAAAAATATCAGTAGTTAATTCTCAATCCCTTGAAGAATTAACCCTTTAACCCCATATAAAACCCTAATTCCTTGAGGTGCCCTATATGAGATTAAGCATAAAGATTGATAATTAAGACATCTACAATATGAATCATGTCTATCCCTAGATCATGTTCATACCGTCGTTCTATCCCTTTTCTGGATTAACCACCGCAGATTCCTCTTGTTGGCCCTAATCCTCAAATTTACTATCAATTACTAGATTGATCAGATCTAATAATAACAATAACAATACGATCAGAATAGAACGAAATTCAAAGGATATATGTATAAATATAAACTCAATCCATTGTATCAGGGGTTCACAAGGGTTCGTGACCCTAACCACAACAAAGGGGATCTAGCCAACCACAATCATGGCTAAAAATCCAATATTCAATGAAAACATCAAAACATAAAAACTACAGAAAGGTAGAAGAAGAATGTTTTTCTCTCCGAATCTCCAGACTCCTTCCTCCTCTGGATCCGAATGCCCTAACCTTTCTTCAGAATGACCAATTGTGTTGTTTAGGGGTTGTCTTTTGCCCTTTTATACTCCCCATGATTCTTCTTTCCTCGCAACTGACAGTTGTCCATTTCAATCCTCCGCTTGGAGCGCAGGATCCACGCTCCAAGCGTAGGGACACTGTCTGATTTTCCTTGTCTACGCTTCAAGCGTAGGGTTCTACGCTTGAAGCGTAGACTCACTGCCTTGGGTCTCTCCCTACGCTCCAAGCGTTGAATTGGACGCTCCAAGCGTGGAGATACTGTATGATTTCTTCCTGCTCCTTTATTTGACCTTTTTCTCCTATAAACATAAAGAATTTGAGTG
The DNA here is from genome assembly GCA_032173675.1 of Gastrolobium villosum. NCBI lineage: Eukaryota > Viridiplantae > Streptophyta > Magnoliopsida > Fabales > Fabaceae > Gastrolobium > Gastrolobium villosum. The sequence goes on from JAVKPL010016095.1 coordinate 135,363, forward strand.
AGAAAGTGTCTGACAAGTTTTATTCAATAATTTCACAATATATACACCTTTATACACAATTTTAGATCCGATTCAGTACTTTTTGATCTATAAAAGTATATATGCTGGGAGCATATCAAACAATTCCCAGATTTAGACATTGTTATCCCCATCAATAAACTGATTCGAACTTAGAAAAGTTTACAGCAGTATTTCAGCACAATATCATCCAAACAATCGAAGAATTTACTATGCCATGCCTGACTGAATTACTGCATGAACTTTCAATAATGCCTTTATTCTCTAAAAAAATCTGAATCTAGTCTGAATATCCCTCACCAAGACAAAATATATCACTCACACTCAGGTGTTTTTAGGGTATCAGATGTACACAACCATCACAGCCGTAACACTGCCATAGGCTTGATCATATTCTCAAGATCCTTAAAAATGAAGGATTCAAACGCATGCATTAATTGATCAAAAGGACTTTTCAATGGTTTTAATTTGGCCTGGCTAAAGGTAGGAATTTATATGGAAAGTGACTTTAAATAACTATGAGATTGAAAAACTGAAGATAACATAATTTAAACAATTTCAACTCATAAGTTTTGCTCCACTAACTTGCCCACAGAATTTCGGGAAGTCAATTCCTATATTGACCACTTTTATTCATAATGCTTCACACACATTTTTTTCTTTTCTTTTCTAGATTTTTCTGTTTCTTTTTTTTTCCCTTTTCTATTGCTTAGTTTAGTAGAGCTTACCTTAGACATTTTCTTTTCTCTTTTAAAATTCTTCTCTGTTTAAAAGAATCAGCAATTCAATCTCACTTAAGGTAAGTCAACATGGATATAGGCTAAGCAATATTCAGGTAAATTATCAACGAACAGGCTTAGGCTCAAGGGGGTAACAATGGAAAAATCATTTATATAGGTGAGCTATATGGCCAGGGCTATCAAGAACAAACTGCCTTATCATGTCAATTAAAATGCATGCATTGTAGAGAAACAGACCAAGTTCTAGAGTGTTACCACAGTGAAGCCTCTGAAAAGAAAAAATTACTGTTTTGGCTCAAACCTCAAAGGCTATGATCTCAGACTAGATTCTCAAAAAGAATATCAGGCATATCATGTATTCTAGCACACAATTCAGACAAACGAGCAATCATAAAATCTACTCATGCCAAGTGACATCATGCCAGAAATTTCACAACTTAATGTACTTCCTAAGATGAACTCAATCACTTGCTAGGAAAGCAACACCTAAATCTGAGATTATCAGCAAGCATATTCCAAAAATTTAAAAATTTTGCTGAATTTTAAGGTCAACTATAACCAAGACAGATATTTAAAAATGAAAACGTAAATTGGTTCGAATATCTCCCCTGAAATGAAGTGTAGTTCCACAATTGCAGCTATAGTGCATGATCAGGGCAAGGCTAACCACCATTTCCAGATTTTAGAAATTGCTGTCCCCAGCAATAACTAAGTGTAATCAATAAGGACTGCTGCGCAATTGAAACACACATCATTAACATAAATGTATCAGTAAAACAGTGAAAAATACCCTTGGAAGTACAAATCCATAAAGTAGCAGTGACCCTAACAAGATCCTATTGGTCGTCAAAAACAAAATTAAAACTAAAATCTAACAAAATCAGAGAGGAAAGACAAGAAGAATCCAGCGATCACTCCTCCATGGTATACTGCTGGAAGGAACTAGGAGGATCTGCTGGATCAATCCCCATCTTCAGGCACATGGCCTTCATCATAGCATGCATCTCAAGGATGATGGGAGAATCCTCATAAAGTGGCTAGCGAGCGGAGGATGAAGCTGAAGATGCCTGAGGTGCCTGAGGTGCTTGAGGTGCTGAAGGATCCTGTTGTTCTGGAGGAGGTATAGGATGGGCTTGGCTATTTAAAAGCCATGCTGCATGTTTCTCTGACTCTTTGTAATAACCCCCAAAGCAATCTTGGTCATAGGCTTTTCAGCCTTCACATCTAATGGCTCAGAAGCGGGGATTTCCACCCCAGCTCGAATACATAAGTGAGAGATCAAGGAGCTGTGAGCCAACAGACTGTTGTCCTTGCTTTGAGTGATAAGATGGACAATTCTGTCAGAGAGGATAGCAGCCATGTTCAGATTTCTATCTCCCATCAGCACGTAGTACAGGACTGCCCTCTCAACATTTACATCACTTTTGTTTGTAGAGGGAATGACAGTAGCATTCACAAAAGTATGCCAACTGATGGCCTCACCAGTAAGGCAGAGTCTGGTGAACTTTTCAGGTACGTTGGTGAGACCCTGTCTAAATTTCCATTCAGAGAACGGACTGGTTATCCTCTCTCGGATCTCATCAGCAATAAGAGGCATCTCTTCCTTATAATATCCTTCCGAAGGCTGCATCATATTGAAGAGTCGGACGAATTCACACTCAGCAGTTGGATTGTATGATGTTTGCAGGAACTCCTCAATTGTGCCAGCATCAAAGGGTACTTCTTTCCCTCTCACCCATCTCTTTCGGGTGGCATTGACAGTTCCCTTATCAGCATTAGCTAAGAATTCTCTTAGAATTCGCCCTGAACTGTCTTGTGGGAAGGTCACTAATGTTCTCCATCGTCTCCTCTGAACAACTGAATAAATTTCATCAAAGAGCAGGAGATTTCCCAAATCAAACCCCCTCTCCTTTATCACATTTTTATCCTTCAGCTTAGTCTCATAAAAATCTTGCTTTTCGGCAGACAAAAACCTTTTGGAGTCAAAATTAGTGCGGGGTCTCTTAGCAGCAGACGACCCTTCAATACCCTTTTTGGTTTTAGCAATCCTTTTTTCCTGAAAATCAGAAAAGTTCCCAATACATGGTGGAATACTAAATATTATCAGCAAAAGAATTCAGTTCAATTTTGATGACAGCATTCAGCTCAATTCCCAGATTTAATTCCAACTATCAACCCATATCAACAGATCCAACCCCCATTAATCATGTGAATCAACAATTGCACAAAGACACTATATTTTATCATGACTAACACCAAGCATTATCATTGAATAATTTGCATTTATACGAAATGGTAATGCATATTCTCAGCGAAAGTCAATCAGCACACTATCAGCAATCAATCCCAATGTGAATTTTTTAACATTTACTCAAGCAATGTATATCAACATGCAATTTCTCAGTAAAAATAAAGGGATTACCTTGTCTCCAGCCATTTGAGAAATTCAAAATTTTGCAGTAAACGTGCCCAAACAATTGGCCAAAATTCAACCCACTTAAATTTTTCCCAACGTCAACAAACGGTGAAGATGTGAAGAAGATGAAAATGAAAGCGTAAATTGGCGGTTGAAGGTTGAAGAATGGTGGCTGACGGCGGCTGGGAGCGCGGCGGTGCATGGTGGTGGAAGATGGTGGTTTGCGGCGGTGTATGGTGGTGG
>JAVKPL010016096.1:0-2500 GCA_032173675.1 Gastrolobium villosum
TGTTTTGTGGCTTCGGTTAGATTTAGGTCTTGCTGGGCAACCGAAAATCGAGGGACACGATGGGGCATCGCACAACGTCACCGCATGGACTGCATGAGAGAACGGCACATGCCCGTGCACCGCAGAAGTCATGACAACGAAATGACTAACGAGGAGCGCGTGCATTACCTTGAAATCCTCCGGCAACCCCGCAAGGGGAGCCCGGATGGAAGGAGTATTACGAGCCACGCGAGTACCATTTCACAGGTAGTCAGCACAGGAACCGCGAACGAACACCAGGGCCGCAACGGGACACTTGGTGACGCTGGAGAGGGTTACGTGCAGACCGTTCGACGCACAAGCATGGAGCCGGCCAACACAAACAACCCAGCCACCACTCACACGCCCTCGCGCTCAACGCGACCCAACACCACCAAACGAACCACCACCCGCATTGCGTAAGGCATGCGCGCGAATGAAGCACCGGGTAGCGCCATGTCCACCTCGCTGCAGGCATTTTTATTAATTTTTCAAGAGGCGTAATTTGAGAAAATCTGAAAAAAAAATGGAAAATCGTACCCAGGCATCGAATTTTGATCTGGTTTTTTGCAAGCATCCATGCTTAAACAGATCCCCCACCCCACCCCACCCCCCCTCCCTCCAAGTTTCATCGGATTTCATGGAAGGATTGATTTCTAATGAATTTTTGGAGCGGATGATGCCTGCTCCCCCAATATATGTGTATATATATAATAGCCTTACATGCAGTTGCCAGTTTCGTTCAACTAGATACCTTTTTTCTGAGGAGGAAGACGTCCAAATTCGGACCTAGAAATTGAATTCCGGTATGATTTTTTGAATGCATGCTTGGAAAAACCATATCTTACTGTTCCAAAAGTTTCATGATTTTTCCGAGTGGGATTAATTTATTATTAATTTTTCAAGAGGCGTAATTTGAGAAAATCTGAAAAAAAATGGAAAATCGTACCCAGGCATCGAATTTTGATCTGGTTTTTTGCAAGCATCCATGCTTAAACAGATCCCCCACCCCACCCCCCTCCCTCCAAGTTTCATCGGATTTCATGGAAGGATTGATTTCTAATGAATTTTTGGAGCGGATGATGCCTGCTCCCCCCATATGTAATAGGCTTATATGCATTTGCCAATTTTGCACAAGTAGACCACTTTTTTTGCGAGGAGGAAGAAGGCCCAATTTGTAGAGGGTGGCCATCCGATCAAGACTAACAAGAGAATTGTTACGCCCACCCTATTTTGCCAAATTCCATCGTTTAGACCACTTTTTCGGGGCCTGAAATATTTTTTATCGATCCCTGAACAGGCGAAAATTGAGAAAATCCGAAAAAATGGAAAAGCATACCCCGGCATCGAATTTTGATCTGGTTTCTTTGCAGGCGTCCATACTTAAATATATCCAACATCCCATCCAAGTTTAATTGGATTTCGTGGAGAATTTCTTCATTGATCTGAATAACATAACTCCACACATAACAGCCTCATTACTTTATAACTGACTCATTAATCATTGATATGAATAACATAACTCCACACATAACAACCTCATTACTTTATAACTGACTCATTAATATCAATCAATGAATAACATAACTCCACACATGACAGCCTCATTACTCCACACGTAACAGCCTCATTACTTTATAACTGACTCATTAATCATTGATATGAATAACATAACTCCACACATAACAGCCTCATTACTTTATAACTAACTCATTAATATCATCCAAGTTTCATCCCGCATCGCAATCCTCTTCATTGATCTGAATAACTTAACTCCACACGTAACAGCCTCATTACTTTATAACTGACTCATTAATCATTGATATGAATAACATAACTCCACACATAACAGCCTCGTTACTTTATAACTAACTCATTAATATCATCCAAGTTTCATCCCGCATCGCAATCCTCTTCATTGATCTGAATAACATAACTCCACACGTAACAGCCTCATTACTTTATAACTGACTCATTAATCATTGATATGAATAACATAACTCCACACATAACAGCCTCATTACTTTATAACTAACTCATTAATATCATCCAAGTTTCATCCCGCATCGCAATCCTCTTCATTGATCTGAATAACATAACTCCACACGTAACAGCCTCATTACTTTATAACTGACTCATTAATCATTGATATGAATAACATAACTCCACACATAACAGCCTCATTACTTTATAACTAACTCATTAATATCATCCAAGTTTCATCCCGCATCGCAATCCTCTTCATTGATCTGAATAACATAACTCCACACGTAACAGCCTCATTACTTTATAACTGACTCATTAATCATTGATATGAATAACATAACTCCACACATAACAGCCTCATTACTTTATAACTAACTCATTAATATCATCCAAGTTTCATCCCGCATCGCAATCCTCTTCATTGATCTGAATAACTTAACTCCACACGTAACAGCCTCATTACTTTATAACTGACTCATTAATCATTGATATGAAT
>JAVKPL010016096.1:12500-13973 GCA_032173675.1 Gastrolobium villosum
ATTAAAACAGTGGCATAACTAGTGGTTGTTGATCATCAAAACAGTGGCATAATTAGGAGTACTTGAACACCAATACAGTGGCATAAGGAGTGGTGTTTGGACATCAAAAATGGTGATCATTTTATGCAGAAACAGTGGCTCATTAAGTACTAAAACAGTGAGTGTTTTTGGTGCAAAACAGTGACATATGTGGCATTAAAACAGTGAGCATTTTATGCAGAAACAGTGGCATATAATGGACTAAAACAGTGGCATATAAAGGGCTAAAACAGTGGCATATATGTGCAGAAACAGTGGCATATTATGGGCTAAAACAGTGGCATATAATGGGCTAAAACAGTGGCATATATGTGCAGAAACAGTGGCATATTATGGACTAAAACAGTGGCATTTGTGTGCAGAAACAGTGGCATCAAAATGGTGATTTTGAGGAGCCGAAACAATGAGCATTTTATCCTCAAAACAGTGGCACATTCATAGGGAAACAGTGGCATTTGCATACAGAACAGTGGCATACATATCCCTCCAAACAGTGGCATATTCATACAAAAACAGTGGCATATATCTTAAGCATGACCATGAGACTTTTATGCATACAAATCATCATGAAATAGCTCCACCATTCTACTTTTATCATGTTCATACTTGAATCCAAAAACCACACATAATCAAGGAGACATTCAAGCACACATACATGGTTACACAATGAAAGTGTTCTAAGTTCAATGCTTACCTCTTGTAGCACACACTTCTTGCTCACACACCACACCCTTCTAGCTCTACTTCACAACAAGTCCCCACTTCCTATGATGATCTATGCGCACAAGGTGAGGAGAAACAATCTTGGACAGCTTCAAGGTTGAGGAACAAGGCTGGACAGTGAGAGGGAAAAGAGGAGAAACTCACACTTCACTTGTGTCTAGGCCACGGTTTGATGGTGAGGGAAGGAGGGAGTTGGCTTAGTCTTTCTTGCTCCAAGAATGCTTGTAGGTTCGGCTAGGAGAGTGAGGGAGTGAGGGAGGAAAGTTGGCTGCACTTGCACATGAGGCCAGCCCATCCTTATGCGCATACTTAAAGGGAAAGTGAGGGAAGGTTGCCATGATTAAGCATCATGAAAATTCTGGTTACTTGAAGAGGTGGGGCTGCATACTTGGGCTGAACAAGCAAAGGGTTTGCTTCTAAGTTACTCTATGCACATGCAAGGGGGTGAGGGAGATAAGTTCAGATCTGAATGAGTGCTATAAGTCAGAAATTTTTTCTGCACAAAGAGCCAAGTCTTGCGCACATGGAGGAGTGGAAGGAGGTGTCATTTGTGGCAGCCTAGACTCTGATTTGGAGCTGTCCTAATGTGCATAAAATGATGAAGATGCAGCCCCAAGACCCTACTTATGATGCATGTGGAAGCAAGGGCAGGTTTGGCTCATGATGGACTGCCAAAAGCATGCAAAAATCTGCACATTTCAGCCTCATGAT
>JAVKPL010016097.1:0-13932 GCA_032173675.1 Gastrolobium villosum
TCAAGCTAACATAGAGATGATAAAGACTACAGTCATCCAAGAGTACCAAAACATTAATCATTACATTCATCCAATTAAACAAACAGCAACAGTGATAATCTACGCATCAGCAATCAACAGCAAAACATCACTCCTTCAAATGCTTTTACGTCCTCCTACCATTTTGGAAAAATAGCAGCCCCGAAGGGGTGAGAATAATCCCAGTAGTGTGGCAACAAAACCAGTAATATAACAGTATTAACTAGGCACCAAATCATAAACAGTCACTTCAACATATCCTTGTTCCTTTTCCTTTTTCTTTTTCATCATATTCATATATATATAGCGCATATAACGCCTTTCCTTTTCATCATATTCATATATTGCGTATATAACGCCCTTTCCTTTGCGCTTTTAGCACCGTCGTGCGCGCACTTCACAGTGGAATCAAATATCCCTTGGCACCTGAGCTCCATGTGGATTCCAACTGTGGGCCTATGCGGACTGATGCCAAGTGTCCCATACCCCGGTACCTGGGGGATGCCTATATGATGCTTGCTCAAACACATGGTCCTGTACATAACTATTCTAAAAAGCAAGACCTATATGCTCTTGGTACATGCATGCCATGCTATGCTTTCACACACAAAACGTACAAAAATGCGGTATGATGTAAGGTGCATGCTTATATACCTTTCATATGCGTTATGCTGCCACATAACGTCTTTACCTCATAATCATATAGCCATCACGGCACCTTTTTGGCAGTTTCCTTTCATCATAATGGAACATAATATTTTTACGGCATATGGAGCATCATGTCACAATTTTATACCAGTAGTCAATAGTCACATTAGGCAATATCGCCTGACACTTACCTTTGCGTGCCTTAAATATTACCAAACAGCAGCGAAGTATCTCACTTCTTAAGCGCACCTAAATCAATTACAACCAATCTATTACAGTGGCTATTTACAGCAGAAACAGTGAGCATACAGCAGTGTTTTACAGTGGGAAACAGTGATCATACGGCAGTGTTTACAGCAGCAAAGCAGTGAGCATACAGCAGCATTTTTACAGCAGAAAACAGTGACGTTTGTGCTTAAAACAGTGAGCAGAAACAGTGAGTTGTTCTTTTAAGACAGTGAACAGAAAACAGTGGTATTTTCCTTAAAAACAGTGGACAGAAACAGTGACGTTTTACAGCAGGAAAACAGTAAACATACAGCAGAAACAGTGAACGTTTTAAAACAGAAACAGTGACGTTTTACAGCAGAAAAATAGTAGCACCTTACAGCAGAAACAGTGAACGTTTTAAAACAGAAACAGTGGCTCTTTGGACATCAACAGTGGCAGAAACAGTGACATCAAACAGTGGTAGAAACAGTGGTATTTGAACGTTTAAAACAGTGACATACAGTGGCCTTTGATCCTTAAAAACAGTGACATAAGTAGAGGTATTGCACATCAAAATAATGGCATGAATGGTAACAATTGATCATTAAAAACAGTGACATTAGTGGTGATATTTGCACATTGAAACAGTGGTATAATTGGTGGTTTTTGGACATTAAAACAGTGGCATAACTAGTGGTTGTTGATCAACAAACAGTGGCATAATTAGGAGTACTTGACCATCAATACAGTGGCATAAAGAGTGGTGTTTGGACATCAAAATGGTGATCATTTTATGCAGAAACAGTGGCATATTATGGACTAAAACAGTGAGCATTTTATGCATAAAATAGTGGCATATTATGGACTAAAACAGTGGCATTTTATGCATAAAACAGTGGCATATTATGGACTAAAACAGTGGCATTTTATGCATAAAAACAGTGGCATATGATGACTAAAACAGTGAGTGTTTTTATGCAGAAACAGTGGCACATAATGGACTAAAACAGTGAGTGTTTTTATGCAGAAACAGTGGCTTAGGGAGCACTAAAACAGTGGCATAAATTGGGCTAAAACAGTGGCATATATGTGCAGAAACAGTGGCATTAAAATGGTGATTTTGAGGAACCGAAACAGTGGGCATTTCATCTTCAAAACAGTGGCACATTCATAGGGAAACAGTGGCATTTGCATACAGAACAGTGGCATATATCTTAAGCATGACCATGAGACTTTTATGCACACAAATCATCATGAATTAGCTCCACCATTCTACTTCTATCATGCTCATACTTGAATCCAAAACCACACATAATCAAGGAGACATTCAAACACACACACATGGTTACACAATGAAAGTGCTCTAAGTTCAAGGCCTACCTCTTGTAGCACACACTTCTTGATCAAGAATCACACACCACCTTCTAGCTCAACCAACAACAAGTCCACCCTTCCTAGAGATGATCTATGCGCATAAATGGTGAGGAGGAACAATCTTGGACAGCTTCCAAGTGTGAGGAACAAAGCTGGACAGTGAGAGAAAAAGAAGAGGAGCTTGCACTTGCTTGGTGTAGGTCACGGTTTTGGAGGGGTGAGGGAAGGTGAGTTAGCAAAGTCTTCTAGCTCCAAGGAGGCTTGTAGGTTCGGCTAGAGTGTGAGGGAGAGGGGGAGGAGCTTGGCTGAAAGTAAATGAGGACAGCCCCCCCTCTTGTGCGCATACTTAAAGAAGGTGAGGAGGGGTTGCAATGATGCAACATTAAGGCAGAATTCTGGTTGTTTGTGGCAGTGGGACTGCACAATAGGTTTGAACAAGCAAGAGTTTGCTTCTAAGTTACTCTATGCACATGCAAGGAGGTGAGGGAGATATGTTCAGATCTGAATGAGTGCTTTAAAGTCAGAATTTTTCACACAACAAGCAAGCTAGGCGCACACATGATGGAGTGGGAAGGAGGTGCATCATGAGCACAAATTTGTGGCAGTCTAACTCTGATTTTGGGGCTGTCTTGTGCGCATAAAATGATGAAGATGCAGCCCCAAGACCCTACTTATGATGCATGTGGAAGCAAGGGTAGATTTGGCTCATGATGGACTGCCAAAAGCATGCAAAAATCTGCACATTTCAGCCTCATGATGGAAGGTGTAAGGTGGTTCTCCAAGTCAACACTCAAAGGCAGATTTTGTGTCATAAAAATCTGATCCAAGCTCTCTACATGTGCGCCTAAATGAGGTGTATGCAGCCCAAAATGATGCTAAGGTGCACATGTGTCTTCCATGCAATGAAGTTGAAGTCAAAGGTGCATAAACTAAGTGTGAGGTGGCGGTCAAGTGAGTAGGCAAATTGGAGGATTTTTCTAAGCCTTTCTACTCTCTTTATGCGCAAAAATGAGTGGGAAAAACATCTAGCCATGTGGTGTTCCTTGCTGCATAAGGCAGCCTTGTTGGACAAGGCTTTAAGGAGGATAAGTGGTTACAACTTTGGGCTAAAACAAGGTAGGTCCAAAAGCCATCCTTGGGCCATTGGCCACTCACACAAAGAGCCCAAACACACAAGTCCAATAGTGACAAGTCCACACATACTAGCCCACTTCTAAGGTCCAATAAACACTAAAGCCTTCTAACACACACTCACATTACTCATATGATTTTAATAAATTTCACATGCCTACATATGCACCCTCCTATGGTTTAATTTAAATACTTACCTTAGTCTCATCCAAGGATGAAGATCAAACAATTCGCAAGCCATCAAACATAAACCATAAATCCGAAATCTACACATAAATCTATCACATATAGTACTTATGTATTTTACTAGTTATGTGGAATGTTACACTCTCCCCACCAAATAGGAATTTTGTCCGCAAAATAAACTTACTTAAGAGCTAAACAGTTCTGGATAGCGTTTCTGAATGTCGTCCTCGCGCTCCCAAGTTGCTTCAGCTGCCGATCTGTTGTTCCATAATACTTTCACCAAAGGAATTTCTTTAGAACGGAGTCGCTTGACGGATCTTTCAAGAATTTGGAACGGTTGTACTTGATAAGTCAGATTTTCCTTTAGTTCCACCTCTTCCGGCTGTAACACGTGAGATGGATCAGAGAGATACCTCCGTAGCTGTGACACATGAAATACATTGTGAATTCCTGACAAATTGGGTGGTAAGGCCAATCGGTAAGCAGACTCTCCAATCCGGTCCATAATCAGATACGGTCCTAAGTATCGAGGACTTAACTTCTTTACTCCCATTCTCCTTCCGAGTCCCGATGTAGGTGTGATTCTCAAAAATACATGGTCTCCGACTTCGAAAGATAGAGGCTTATGACGCCAGTCGTAATAATTCTTCTGTCTGGCCTGAGCCCGCTGCATATTCTCCCGAATCTTCTTTACTTGCTCGGATGTTTCTTGAATTAGATCAGGTCCTAACATACTTTGCTCACCTACTTCAGTCCAACATAAAGGGGATCTGCATTTTCTCCCATACAAAGCTTCGTACGGTGCCATTTGAATACTGGAATGGTAACTGTTGTTGTAAGCAAACTCAATCAACGAAAGATAATTATCCCAGCTGCCTCCTAACTCCAAAACGCATGCTCGCAACATGTCCTCTAATGCTTGAATGGTGCGTTCCGTTTGACCATCGGTCTGCGGATGATACGCAGTACTCAACTTCAAATGGGTCCCTAATGCTCTTTGAAAAGATTCCCAGACTTAAATGTAAACTTGGGATCACGATCACTGACAATACTCGTAGGAACTCCATGCAGCTTCACAATCTCCTGCAGATAAATTCTAGCAAGCCTCTCTGTATCATACGTGGTTCTAACACGCAAGAAATGAGCTGACTTCGTGAAACGATCAACAATCACCCAGATAGAATCATATTCTTCTCGCGTCCGAGGAAGTCCAACTACAAAATCCATCGCAATATTGTCCCACTTCCATTCGGGAATTTCCAAAGGTTGAAGGAGTCCCGAGGGTTTCTGATGTTCGTACTTCACCTTCTGACAAGTTAAGCACCGAGATACATACTTAGCTATATCATGCTTCATACCCGGCCACCAAAACGAGGCCTTCAAATCATGGTACATCTTCGTGGATCCAGGATGAACTGCATACTTACCCTTGTGAGCTTCCTGCAAAACTTCTTGCTTCAACTCTTCATTCGGTACTACTAACCGGCCTTGAAATCTCCAAATATCATCCTCATCCTTTACTACCTCTTGGTCACCAACCAATTCGCAGACTAACTCTTCATCTTTCTGAGCCTCCTTAATTCTACTAATCAATTCATTCTCTACCATTATACTTCTCAATCTTATGCTATGCCCTTTCTCCTCTACAGATAAGTTCAAGTCTCGAAGGCCTCAAACAATTTCAATTCTTCCATCATCAGAGTTGCAGTGTGCAGTGTCTTCCTACTCAGGGCGTCAGCTACCACGTTTGCCTTTCCTGGGTGGTATTTAAGTTCAAAATCGTAGTCCTTCAGAAATTCCATCCACCGTCGTTGCCGCATATTCAGCTCCTTCTGGTCGAACAAGTACTTCAAACTCTTATGATCGCTGAACACGTCAAACTGCGAACCATACAAGTGGTGCCTCCAAATTTTAAGTGCGAACACTATAGCTGCTAACTCCAAATCGTGCGTAGGATAATTCTCTTCGTGAGGCTTTAGTTGTCGAGATGCATAAGCTACCGCCATACGATCCTGCATCAACACGCATCCAAGTCCTTTCAGCGACGCATCGCAGTATACTTCGAACTTTCGGGTAGGATCCGGAATCGTGAGTACGGGAGCACTCGTCAATCTGCTCTTTAGTTCCAAGAAACTTTCTTCACAAGCTTTAGTCCACTCAAAAGGCTTATCCTTCCGAGTGAGACGAGTAAGAGGTTGCACTATCTGAGAGAAATTCTGGATGAACCTTCGATAGTATCCAGCAAGACCTAAGAAACTTCTTACTTCGGTGACAGTCTTGGGTCGTTCCCAATTCATGACAGCTTCGACTTTGCTGGGTCCACTGCGAAACCTTCTGATGAAATGACATGGCCCAGAAACTGGACCTCTTTAAGCCAAAACTCGCACTTCGACCACTTTGCGTACAACTGCTTCTCCTTCAATATTTGCAAGACGATCCTCAGATGTTCCGCGTGCAGCTCTTCATTACCAGAGTAAATCAGAATGTCGTCGATAAACACAATAACAAACTGATCAAGAAAGGGGCGGAAAATGCGGTTCATGTAGTCCATGAATACCGCTGGAGCATTCGTAAGTCCGAATGGGATCACCTGATATTCGTAGTGTCCATAACGAGTCCTAAAAGCTGTTTTCGGAATATCCTCCGGTTTGACCCGAATCTGATGGTATCCCGATCGTAAATCTATCTTGGAAAAGACTCTGGCTCCTCTCAGCTGGTCCATCAAATCGTCGATCCTCGGTAGCGGATACTTATTCTTCACCGTTACTTTGTTCAGCTGGCGGTAATCTACACACAGACGTAAACTTCCATCCTTTTTCTTAATCAAGATGGCTGGAGCACCCCATGGAGAGGTACTCGGTCTGATGATTTCCTTTGCCAAAAGTTCTTCTATCTGCTTCTTCAACTCGCGAAGTTCCAACGGCGCCATACGATACGGGGCAATGGAGATTGGTCCAACTCCAGAAACAAGTTCGATAGGAAATTCTATTTCCCTATGAGGAGGCAATCGAGGTATTTTATCCGGGAATACCTCCTCGAATTCTCTAACTACAGGTACAGACTGAATTTGAGTGTCAACCGGGGTCTCAGCCTCGATCGACAAAAGATACTCTGCTGCTCCCTTGCGGAGCTCTTTGCTAACTTGCAATAAAGAAATGAGAGAGAAAGGTTGAAAATTACCATCTTTCGCATCCAGTGCGAACACCCGTGCTTGCGTAGGCTGCGGATTAGCGTTCCGGGGCATTCGTAAGCGAAATGTCCTTGCTGGCCACATCTGAAACATGCATTGTTGTTCTTGCGACAAACTCCAAAGTGATTCTTTCCACACGTAGCACAAACAGTCGCACCCTGCCGTCCAGTTGACGATTGACCAACAGTATTGCTCCTCTTAAAATGTCCAGGCCGCGCCTGCAACTGCGGACCTCTGCCTCGACCCCTACCAGGTGTCGTCCTGAAGAATCTGCCTGAGTGATAGCAGTTCCGTGTGCTCCATTCTTCTCATTGCTTTAGGAAAAATGCTTATCCAAAAATACTTGTCTGAATACGGCCCACGTCAGTTCAACGTCCTGAGCTCTCAGCAGAGCTCTCGCACCAGTCCACCAATGGTAGTGATAAGATCCCCTTCCGCATCGCCAGACCTTCCCCGAGTTGAACCGCGACCACCTGCCATGATTCTGCACTCACAATATCCTGAGATGAGTTGATCAGGCTCACCGCAAGTTATTCATGACAGCAGTCCCAAGTAGGCACTCGAGTTCCATTCGGACAAGTTAGCTATGCATCCGTGTCTTATCACAGAACGACCTAAACAATCTAACTACCCTAGCTAATATATACTCAAACTATAGCACATTTAGGCAGTCAATCAGCAGATAAACACAATCAACAATCAATTCAATCAATCACAAGCAAATCCATGGACCAAACTGCTCTGATACCAATTAGTGTAACGCCCTCCCTTGTATGCATCCAAGAGAGTCGTTTGCTAAGCGGAATTAGAGTCGTTAACGTCACATGAGCTAACGAAGAATCTCATAGCAGTATACAAATCCGTAAGGCAATTCAATAGTTCTTATAACTTCTGTTTGGACGATAAAAAAAATTTCAAGTGATTTAGAAAGAGCACGTTTGGGGCTTCGCGTGCATATAAAATAATAGTAAATCCGAGTTCGTTTGCTCATAAAAACACCACCCGTAAGGTGCACTGTAAAAATTTCAGCACTTAAATTCTTTTCACCAAAGGTTTTCCAAAATAGCCGCTGTTCATGAAAGTTCAAGCTAACATAGAGATGATAAAGACTACAGTCATCCAAGAGTACCAAAACATTAATCATTACAGTCATCCAATTAAACAAACAGCAACAGTGATAATCTACGCATCAGCAATCAACAGCAAAACATCACTCCTTCAAATGCTTTTACGTCCTCCTGCCATTTTGGAAAAATAGCAGCCCCGAAGGGGTGAGAATAATCCCAGTAGTGTGGCAACAAAACCAGTAATATAACAGTATTAACTAGGCACAAAATCATAAACAGTCACTTCAACATATCCTTGTTCCTTTTCCTTTTTCTTTTTCATCATATTCATATATATATAGCGCATATAACGCCTTTCCTTTTCATCATATTCATATATTGCGTATATAACGCCCTTTCCTTTGCGCTTTTAGCACCGTCGTGCGCGCACTTCACAGTGGAATCAAATATACCTTGGCACCTGAGCTCCATGTGGATTCCAACTGTGGGCCTATGCGGACTGATGCCAAGTGTCCCATACCCCGGTACCTTGGGGATGCCTATATGATGCTTGCTCAAAACACATGGTCCTGTACATAACTATTCTAAAAGCAAGACCTATATGCTCTTGGTACATGCATGCCATGCTATGCTTTCACACACAAAACGTACAAAAATGCGGTATGATGTAAGGTGCATGCTTATATACCTTTCATATGCGTTATGCTGCCACATAACGTCTTTACCTCATAATCATATAGCCATCACGGCACCTTTTTGGCAGTTTCCTTTCATCATAATGGAACATAATATTTTTACGGCATATGGAGCATCATGTCACAATTTTATACCAGTAGTCAATAGTCACATTAGGCAATATCGCCTGACACTTACCTTTGCGTGCCTTAAATATTACCAAACAGCAGCGAAGTATCTCACTTCTTAAGCGCACCTAAATCAATTACAACCAATCATTTACAGTGGCTATTTACAGCAGAAACAGTGAGCATACAGCAGTGTTTTATAGTGGAAAACAGTGATCATACGGCAGTGTTTACAGCAGCAAAGCAGTGAGCATACAGCAGCGTTTTTACAGCAGAAAACAGTGACGTTTGTGCTTAAAACAGTGAGCAGAAACAGTGAGTTGTTCTTTTAAGACAGTGAACAGAAAACAGTGGTATTTTCCTTAAAAACAGTGGACAGAAACAGTGACGTTTTACAGCAGGAAAACAGTAAACATACAGCAGAAACAGTGAACGTTTTAAAACAGAAACAGTGACGTTTTACAGCAGAAAAACAGTAGCACCTTATAGCAGAAACAGTGAACGTTTTAAAACAGAAACAGTGGCTCTTTGGACATCAACAGTGGCAGAAACAGTGACATCAAACAGTGGCAGAAACAGTGGTATTTGAACGTTTAAAACAGTGACATACAGTGGCATTTGATCCTTTAAAACAGTGACATAAGTAGAGGTATTGCACATCAAAATAATGGCATGAATGGTAACAATTGATCATTAAAAACAGTGACATTAGTGGTGATATTTGCACATTGAAACAGTGGTATAATTGGTGGTTTTTGGACATTAAAACAGTGGCATAACTAGTGGTTGTTGATCAACAAACAGTGGCATAATTAGGAGTACTTGACCATCAATACAGTGGCATAAAGAGTGGTGTTTGGACATCAAAATGGTGATCATTTTATGCAGAAACAGTGGCATATTATGGACTAAAACAGTGAGCATTTTATGCATAAAACAGTGGCATATTATGGACTAAAACAGTGGCATTTTATGCATAAAATAGTGGCATATTATGGACTAAAACAGTGGCATTTTATGCATAAAAACAGTGGCATATGATGACTAAAACAGTGAGTGTTTTTATGCAGAAATAGTGGCACATAATGGACTAAAATAGTGAGTGTTTTTATGCAGAAACAGTGGCTTAGGGAGCACTAAAACAGTGGCATAAATTGGGCTAAAACAGTGGCATATATGTGCAGAAACAGTGGCATTAAAATGGTGATTTTGAGGAACCGAAACAGTGGGCATTTCATCTTCAAAACAGTGGCACATTCATAGGGAAACAGTGGCATTTGCATACAGAACAGTGGCATATATCTTAAGCATGACCATGAGACTTTTATGCACACAAATCATCATGAATTAGCTCCACCATTCT
Organism: Gastrolobium villosum; assembly: GCA_032173675.1. Lineage (NCBI taxonomy): Eukaryota > Viridiplantae > Streptophyta > Magnoliopsida > Fabales > Fabaceae > Gastrolobium > Gastrolobium villosum. The sequence continues at coordinate 9,991 of JAVKPL010016097.1, forward strand.
ACTTCTATCATGCTCATACTTGAATCCAAAACCACACATAATCAAGGAGACATTCAAACACACACACATGGTTACACAATGAAAGTGCTCTAAGTTCAAGGCCTACCTCTTGTAGCACACACTTCTTGATCAAGAATCACACACCACCTTCTAGCTCAACCAACAACAAGTCCACCCTTCCTAGAGATGATCTATGCGCATAAATGGTGAGGAGGAACAATCTTGGACAGCTTCCAAGTGTGAGGAACAAAGCTGGACAGTGAGAGAAAAAGAAGAGGAGCTTGCACTTGCTTGGTGTAGGTCACGGTTTTGGAGGGGTGAGGGAAGGTGAGTTAGCAAAGTCTTCTAGCTCCAAGGAGGCTTGTAGGTTCGGCTAGAGTGTGAGGGAGAGGGGGAGGAGCTTGGCTGAAAGTAAATGAGGACAGCCCCCCCTCTTGTGCGCATACTTAAAGAAGGTGAGGAGGGGTTGCAATGATGCAACATTAAGGCAGAATTCTGGTTGTTTGTGGCAGTGGGACTGCACAATAGGTTTGAACAAGCAAGAGTTTGCTTCTAAGTTACTCTATGCACATGCAAGGAGGTGAGGGAGATATGTTCAGATCTGAATGAGTGCTTTAAAGTCAGAATTTTTCACACAACAAGCAAGCTAGGCGCACACATGATGGAGTGGGAAGGAGGTGCATCATGAGCACAGATTTGTGGCAGTCTAACTCTGATTTTGGGGCTGTCTTGTGCGCATAAAATGATGAAGATGCAGCCCCAAGACCCTACTTATGATGCATGTGGAAGCAAGGGCAGATTTGGCTCATGATGGACTGCCAAAAGCATGCAAAAATCTGCACATTTCAGCCTCATGATGGAAGGTGTAAGGTGGTTCTCCAAGTCAACACTCAAAGGCAGATTTTGTGTCATAAAAATCTGATCCAAGCTCTCTACATGTGCGCCTAAATGAGGTGTATGCAGCCCAAAATGATGCTAAGGTGCACATGTGTCTTCCATGCAATGAAGTTGAAGTCAAAGGTGTATAAACTAAGTGTGAGGTGGCGGTCAAGTGAGTAGGCAAATTGGAGGATTTTTCTAAGCCTTTCTACTCTCTTTTGCGCAAAAATGAGTGGGAAAAACATCTAGCCATGTGGTGTTCCTTGCTGCATAAGGCAGCCTTGTTGGACAAGGCTTTAAGGAGGATAAGTGGTTACAACTTTGGGCTAAAACAAGGTAGGTCCAAAAGCCATCCTTGGGCCATTGGCCACACACACAAAGAGCCCAATCACACAAGTCCAATAGTGACAAGTCCACACACACTAGCCCACTTCTAAGGTCCAATAAACACTAAAGCCTTCTAACACACACTCACATTACTCATATGATTTTAATAAATTTCACATGCCTACATATGCACCCTCCTATGGTTTAATTTAAATACTTACCTTAGTCTCATCCAAGGATGAAGATCAAACAATTCGCAAGCCATCAAACATAAACCATAAATCCGAAATCTACACATAAATCTATCACATATAGTACTTATGTATTTTACTAATTATGCGGGATGTTACACATGGGGTGCTGATATTGCACTTTTTGCTTCATGGGTTTTCAAAAAACTAGTTCTTTCAGCTTCTCTCTAGTTCTTTCAGCTCCTTCATTCATGGGGTGCTGATAGCACTTTTTCTCATGGTTTCTCTGTGCCAGTTATCCAACCTGTTTCCAAAACTCATCACAAAAAGGATTTTGTTGTGTCTTCAAATTTTGATACTGGTGCACTTGGATCATCAAACACTGCTTTTGATGTGCATGATAATAGTACAGGCAGTTTGGATGTGCATAGAGATGGCATAGGGTTTAACAGTAATTCTGACACCACAGAATCAGGTTCAAGTTCTAGTTATCTTTCTTGTTCTTCAGAGATTTGTTCTATCAGGGAAAATGAACATAATAGTGAAACTCCAAGCCCAAAACATGTCAAGCGTGTGACCTTTCTTGATCCTGAATCAAGTTACATGGAAGATACATATAATGAGGAGTTTGGTGATTCTCAAGTGGGAAGTTTCCCTGCGAAGCCACAAGCTGTGAGACCTGGGAAGAAAGGTTCTTGTTATCTGTGCCTTAAAGGGAATCGTCTCACTGAGAAGGAGGTTTGCATTGTTTGTGGTGCAAAGTATTGCCGCAGTTGTGTCATAAGGGCAATGGGGTCAATGCCACAAGGAAGAAAATGTGTTACTTGCATTGGATACAGAATTGATGAGAACAAGCGGTCGAAGCTTGGGAAATCTTCTCGGATGCTCAAGAAGGTGCTGTTTGAGTTCTCGGTGGCTCAAATCATGCAAAATGAGAGGTCTTGTGAAGCAAATCAAATACCACCAGAGCTTGTTCATGTGAACTTAGAACCTCTTAATAGGAAACAGCACAAGCAAACATTTTTCCCATTATTTTGTTGGAAAGTTTAAATATCATTATTACCAAATAATATTATTATTAATGTTATTATCATAACTTAACAATTGATTTTCATCAATTAACGGTTATTATTTATTGTGATTTAATAATTAATTAATGAATTTGATTTGTGGAAATTATAATCATTGATATGCGAAAATTAACGGTTAAGATATGATAATAATATTGATAGTAACATTATTTGGTAATAATAATATCTAATCCCTTAATTCTAATACGTTGCGTTCTCTGAATTAGTTCTAAAGTCAGATTAAAGAGTCAAAACTTGTGTGAAAATACCGAGAAAACCAATTTGCCATAATTAGAGCTCACGCTAACTTCAAAAAATAAAAAAACTATTCAGCTCCTTGTGAAAATACGCGAGAAAATCATTGTGTTTTTAAAATTTTAATTTATTTTAGAGTTATAGTAGTCTTTATATTTATAATTTTTTAAGATTTCAATACCAAAATGACGTCATTTTGCTAATATATGCAAATAACTTATCTGCAATAACTGTAGAAACATTTTTCCCATTATTTTTTTGGAAGGGTTTAAATATCATTATTACCAAATAATATTATTGTTAATGTTATTATCATATCTTAACAGTTGATTTTCATCAATTAACGGTTATTATTTATTGTGAATTAATAATTAATTAATGAATTTGATTTGTGTAAATAATAAACATTGAGATGCGAAATTTAACGGTTAAGTTATGCTAATAATATTAATAGTAATATTATTTGGTAATAATAATAATATCTTATCCCTTATTTCTAATACGCCTTGTACTCTGAATTAGTTCTATATTCTGATTAAAGAGTCAAAACTTGTGTGAAAATATCCGAGAAAACCAATTTGCCATAATTAGAGCTCACGCTAACTTAAAAAAAAAACTATTCAACTGCTTGTGAAAATATCCGAGAAAATCATGAAGTTTTTATAATTTTGATTTATTTCAGAGTTATAGTAGTATTTATATTTTAAAATTATAAAGATTTCAATAACAAAACGACGTCATTTTTTCGAATAAATGCAAATAACTTATCTACAATAACTGCAGAAACATTTTTTCCAATATTTTTTTGGAAGGGTTTAAATATCATTATTACCAAATAATAATATTATTAATGTTATTATCATATCTTAACAGTTGATTTTCATCAATTAACGGTTATTATTTATTGTGAATTAATAATTAATTAATGAATTTGATTTCTGGAAATAATAATCTTTGATATACGAAAATTAACGGTTAAGATATGATAATAATATTGATAGTAACATTATTTGGTAATAATAATATCTAAACCCATATTTCTAATATGCTGCGTTCTCTGAATTAGTTCTAAAGTCAGATTAAAGAGTCAAAACTTGTGTGAAAATACCGAGAAAACCAATTTGCCATAATTAGAGCTCACACTAACTTAAAAAAAAAACTCTTCAGCTCCTTGTGAAAATACACGCGAAAATCATGGTGTTTTTAAAATTTTAATTTAT